>JAQIVE010001125.1:0-27479 GCA_034698285.1 Sminthurinus bimaculatus
ATCATAATTCTAGATGAAAAACTTTGGTAATAAAAGTTAACAAACTGTTATTGCTTACCCTAGTCCTAGTCACTCATTCGCTTCGACCGGCGGCAGGAGAACCAGACGTCCACATACAAAAAGGTCGTTTTCGCCGGGAATGATGATGATGATGACGGCTCTTTGGTGTTTATTTATAGATTTAGGTTATATTTTACATACATACGTCACATACAATTTACATGACTTTTTAGCCGTTGTAGCGTAAGTAATACGATACGGTTGACATTCGAGGTGACAGTTTTTAATAAGAGTACATCATCAGTACAACCCGTAGAATGAAAGTCAGAAAGTAGTTTATCTTAATGTGAACACGATGAATTTGGAATGTCAATGTCAAAGATCAAGAACCATATGATTACAGTTATATGTATCTCGGTATAACATGATACCCAGTTTAAAGCTGAAGTTGTATGTGTGATATAGGCACACGTAAAAATATAATTATTAGTTATGTAATAAAGTTGTTAATATATATAGACACTGACGAGATGGTGACTCTTAATGTAAAAAGTCTTTAAGACGTGAGATGTGTACGTACACATGATGAGTAAAAGTACAAACACGATACACAGAGAACGGTTCAAGTAGAAAGTAGAAAGAGAAAACTCCAAAAGTGGAGTATAAAGATTATGAAGATAATTACACGTTGTCAAAAATTACCCTAGCTAGTAATTAGTTATTTGCGTAAATAAGTATATAGTAGTTTCGAGTGCTTAGTAATAATTGTACTCTTTCAGAAGGAGACGTATGTATAATATATTAAAAGCTTGGAATTCAATGTGTTAGTATATTTATATATATTTGCATATTATTATACAGTAATGAAGAAAGTTTAAGAAGAAGTCAACTATGTATCTGTATACATAAATATTTTCACAAGTAGAGAGAGTAACAATATTTTACAACAAGTCAAAATGTGTTGTCACTATGTACAAGTCCAAGTGGGAGTCCGTTCTAATTATCTTGTTTCTTGTAGTCCTTCTCACTCATTCATCCGAATCCGTCTCGTAATCCGGGTATTTTATACACGAGCACAATGAAATGACTTGTATTTTTACTATCAATTTTAACAACAATAATTACTGCGAATTTCCTCGATCACGAACAAACAAGAAGTACACTAGGCCTACAAACTAGACAGATTGAAATGTAAATTAGATATTTCCCTGCGTCTCGGAGAACTAGGAGGAATACATTATACTTTAATTAATAATAATTAGATTAGTCAATAAGTATGTAATACTGTGATGCTCGTTTCGTGTCGAACGAATTTTCTATCATATGCTTTCACATGTCCCGGGTAGGCCATAGAAAAAAATACATAATAATAATATGCGAGTGTATCTTTGTGTGAGGGAGTAAAAAACCGATTTCGGGATTTACTTGTTTTGTCTTTTATCTTACATAGTTATTGTTGTATTATGCATATTGTTGGTATGTAGTATGCTTTGATAATGAGGAATTGAATGACATAACATTAAATATCAAAATACCACTTTGTTATACTTTGTTTGACCATTGCATTTATTTCATAATAGTATGTTACAGCACACGATGTTGGTAAACTTTTACGACGTACTGAAAAAAACAATAGTTTTGTTGCTTATTTTTAATGTATGTATAGGTATGTATGGTTAACACATACCTAATTGCATGCATACAGAAATACATACTTAGAGTTACAATAATAATACACATCATCAACTATAATAAATAAATATAAATATACTATGTTATTATGTGTGATGACGTTTTTTACGGCACATAATGTTCTATTTTCATACTGTGTATTTTACATACTGACTAACAGTATGAAGAATAACAATTTTACATCATTATTATCATTCTACGACAGTCAACCGTAAAGATTGTGTCGTTCCTCCTTCGTTACTTTTCTCTAAATTCTAAATGTAGGAATCAATTTTTATATAATAATATATTCCATGATATATAGGCATCCATACTCTTACTTTCTTAAATAACTACATATGTATATCTAGTACGTAGCTGATTTGTCTAGAACCTAAGCGTAAATACAATATAGTAGTAACTTTTTTATACTATGTAAAACCGAATATTCAATAATTTTGAATGTATATTTACATCATAATTTAACCTGCTAATCCTACATTTTTTCATATGTATCCATAATTTATAACAAGTTGTGTGTATGTGTGACAATTGTGTATATCATACACCATTCACACTTCACACACACACACACACAAACTGAAAAACAATATTTTGTATGTTTTGTGATTTTTTACAATACATAATGTATAAACATAAACTAAATCTTATAATTTGTAGCGATGGTACAATAATTGTACCTATTATAGTATGTATAACAGGGATAATAATAATGATAATAATAGCTTTGCTCGTATTATTATAGCATCAACAGTTCACAGCTGTAATCCTCTTAGGAGAAATAAATTTCCTTGGTTTAAACTTTTAAGTTGTATGTATCAACTA
The DNA here is from genome assembly GCA_034698285.1 of Sminthurinus bimaculatus. Classification (NCBI taxonomy): domain Eukaryota; kingdom Metazoa; phylum Arthropoda; class Collembola; order Symphypleona; family Katiannidae; genus Sminthurinus; species Sminthurinus bimaculatus. Next base: position 2,518 of record JAQIVE010001125.1, read on the forward strand.
ATCATGTAATATAAATATGTATGTAGGCTATCGATATAGTATGTAGTACGAAATAAATTGTAATATTATTAGTAATAATAATAATATATGTACACTTCTCAATCAAAAAAATGGTTTTGAGTAATGATATTGTCGTATTTCTATACTAACTGGGACATATAATGATATTATAAAGTTTCCTTTTGACTCCCTTAATGCCTGAATTGAAATGACCAGATTTCAATTTTGTCTGATGTTTCTTTACACTTTGCTTCTAATAATAATAACTAATAATTATAACAATAATCAATAAATAACAGTACCGATAAAAATAATAGTTCAATATCATGTATCATCATGTGTATAATATTATATACCATAGCAGTTAGCTTAACATTAATAATAATAATAATAAATTGTAGATTCTACATATATCTTGTTCTTTTTCAGTATCTGGATGTATATAATTATTTATAGCATTAATAATTATAGAGTTTTATGTCCAATCAGTACACGATTATGTTAACCCTTTTACAATCCTTTTCATTTCCTCTTCCTACATTCTACACATACATTCGATTGTAATCCCCTAGCATCTTGTTTCATACAGCCCACTTCGTCCAATGTAACGAACCCATTTGATGACTTCATGATCGGAGTAATTCAACTTGGGTTCGAATACCTTCAAATAACGTACTTTGAATCCGGATGGTGCGAATGGGACCTAAAATAATACCAAAAAGTCAATAAAAAGTTTAATATTGCAATATTCGTACATTAATTAAAAGATATATTAAAAGACATACATCGACACATCGCACATACAACGCTGTTAGTTCTTGGAAAATCTTTTTGATTCAGTTTTTTATCTTTCTCCATACTTATTTTCCTTTTCTTTTATTATAGCTTTGCTATCCTTTCCATTTTTTAAATAATGTACTTCATAAATAAAGGTATAGTGATTGGTGACTTGGCATGAGCTTCCTCCTTTTCTCTTTCTCTTTTTAAATAAATGTATGTCACTTTCTTACCTCAAAATTCATGGAAATGGGTGGTCGAGTCCATTTCTTTTTTGTATCCGTTTCCAAAAGTTCTATTTCAGCTGACAGTTGTGTCTCCTTCATCCCCGCCATTCTCTTGATCCTAAAGTAAGATAAAGTAAAACGGAGACAAAAAGTATTATTTCAGAGAACCACATGGAGCATGTATTTTATACACATATACACACAGAAATAATAATAATACATACGCGCACATCTACTAACATACTATTGCTACAAGTAATATAAAAGCATACACAGCATGTTATACACATTCTTCCAGACCTATACAAGGTATGGATGCATATAATATAATCCATCCATTTAATGGTTCAGGTATCAGAGTACAACATGCGAAACTGACTCGCACAGATTATCTAGAAAATCCAAATGGACATTGCCGAGATATTCTATATAATATTTCATTGTAAGGTCTAAAACAGTAAACATTTCATACCTGAACACATATCTACACAGCATACCTTTACAATATGTGTAATGTGATATATACACATACATATGGAAGTAAAAGGTAAGCAGAACGAGGAAGCAAAAATGCATAAAAATATATTATATTATTATACACATAGAGAAAACTTCAAGAGTCAAACCGAGACTGCAAAAAATATAATAAAACAAGGGGCGATAAACACAAATCAATGAATGGACAAGAAATGAGCATAAAAAGAAAAGAAGAAGAGGATGCTACATAGATTATAGGTGCCCACTACCTACATACCTACATATTGTAGAAAAAGCACAACGTTTTTTTTGTTTGAATTTTTCTTTCTCGTCTTTCTATCCTATTCTTTTTGTGAATGTGTGTGAAAAGGTTGAGGACATTCAGTTCGTACAGCCTTGTACCACCATCATCCTCCACTTCGCCCTTTCCCTCGTACACATATTCCCATTCCGTCTCCCTCTCTCTTTCTCTCTCATCCTCCAGCTCGCAATTTATGTGGACAGTTTAGCACTAAAGAACTAAAGATAACCTCATGGGAAAATCCCAATTCGGGAATTCGGAAATCACCCAGTCAATTTATTACTTCCAGCCTGATAAGGCCAACACCCGATTTCTCCGTTTGACTCTCTCTCTCTGTTTCTTTCTCTCTCTCTCTTCTTCTTCTCTCCATTTCTTTCTGTGTCCATTCTTTTAATGGTGACAGCGGAGCGAACGACGATAATCGATCCATTTCTTAAAAAGTAGTCTCCACTATCATTATCTATTCCTCTTTTAGTTCTACATTACCGGCATGTCCTGGTCTGCTCTTTTGTATCTACTTGTTCGTGCATATTATCGTAATAATAATAATGATATAGCTCGTCTTGTAAATTTTCCTAACATAAGCATAAATAATGCTAAACATAAAACATGATATATTTCCATGATCTTATCTTGCTTTTCTTATAATACATAACATGCATATATCGTGTATCATATATCATGTATATGTACTATAGTACGTACTCCAGAATTATGAAGTATCATAGACTACGACTTTTAAGCTTGATGATCAATGTACAGATAAAAAATACAATAATATGAAAGCAAAATAGTAAAGGAGACTTTTTGAATGCATGTGTGTTACACATTTCTACGTATAGCTAACAAAATATGCATACATACATACACATTGCAGAATATCGCATACGAACACTTTATAGTATGTCATACATCATAGAAATGTTAACTACCATTTTAAAAATAATTTTAATCTCGTAGATCATAGATAACTTTTGTAAGTTGGTTAAGAAAAAACCAAAGCTATTGGGCAAAAGGCTCATAACTCAGCATGCCTTTTGTAAATTGTGTATTGTGTGTATGTATGCTGAGCCAAGGCATGTGTATGTATAAATGAATGAAAGCATGTTGAATGAAAAAAAGCCAAAAATAGATTAAAATTTGAAAATTTCTTACTTCCAAACGATGGCATTTTCAGACGCTTTGTACTTGGCCTTCCCCTTCATGCAAATCAGTTGAACTCCACTAGTGTTGAGTGGTGTTGGAATTTTACACTCAATTTTCTGTCCCAATAATGAAGGTTTAAAATTGGATTTGAGAACAACTTTAACTTCCATTCTTGTTCTACCAGCTTCTCTCACCAAGGGGATGACTCTAAATGGAAGGGAAATGTCTTTTGTCGTCCTATACTTCATAAGTTCAAATTCTCCATCCGGTGGGATGAAAGAGATGGAATGTTCCGTTTCGAATTTAGATAGTTTAACACATTGATGAAATTGACAGTCATCAATAACGACGACTGGTTTTCCTGCTCTTGTCTGTTGTTCTTCGGTTGAAGGTCCTTTTCCCTTTGTTTCCATTACTATTTTGTCATTAATTCCAAATTTACACTCTGGCATCCCTGATAGATATGATTTCATGACGACTTTTCCTGCAACGTGAGCAGACAAAACTTGACCTTGTGGAGACATGAGAAGATTACAAAATTCCAAAACATCCAAAAACAATTCGTTTCTTCTATATTTGATCCCTTCTCTCCTCCACCCAATTTGACCCGTGACCTATTAGTTAAAATCAAGAAAAACAAAATAAAAGCCTTATTATATGATGCTAGCCCATAGCATATTATGCAAAGATTATTATACATGTTGTCTTATTGTCCGATTCTCATATGAGTGCAATTTATTTTGAAATTTCGTATGTTTTTATGTCGAAAAAATTTAATAAAATTTGATTTTCTAGTCAATACATACTTGAGAAGTGATCTGAGCTTGTTCTTCTTTCGTTTGAGACTTGACTCCCTGCTGTGTTATGAATGTCTTGAGAACACCCGTGTCCGTATTTTGAGGATAGCCGAAATCCAAGATTTCTAAATTCAGACATAGTAAATTATTAAAAATCGGTAATGAATTCATAACAACTTAAAAAATAAAATAACTATTTCTATTATAATATCGCTGCTAATAATATTTAATATTTAATTTTCATATGCACTAAAATTAATCCTTAAAATAAAAATACATTGTCAGAAATTAAAAGAACAGTTAGAATTCTTATAGTTCTTACCATCCAAAAGTTCATAGATAAGTACGAAGTTATTTTTGACGTTTTCCTCTGAGATTTTCCCAAAATATGATTGCATACAATCGATAATTTTTAAAAGGAATTCAAAAACCATTGCAGCGTTTACATTTTGTTTTGTGACTGCTGCTACCCATATATTTGCTCTCTAAAAAAAGGTATTCCAAATGATTTTTATGTTTAAAATATCACTATGAATTAAAAACAAACTACCGGTAAGCAATAATGTGGTATATTTTACAACAAACATCTTTTTGTATAATGAAATCTATACTGACATCTTTAGAACCATCAAATGATAATAAATTATAATCAATCATCATAATAACATACCTTAACATGAAAGAAAGACGTTCGAGCAATATTAGTGACTGGAGATCTAACTTGTTGTCTTGCATGAATCACATTGACACGGAATGCATCAACAGCATTACGGCCGATATCATCGCGATACACGCGTGAAATCAGCACTTCACCTTTGTGATTGTAAATAAATAGACCTCCAATCATCTTGGATCCCCGGTATTTGTTGTCCGAAGGGTGATTTTAATTTGGGTTCCTCCTCCTTTTTCCTCAGATAATCTGTATGGATGGTTAAAAAGCAAATTATATTTAAACGGTGTAGTATGTAAACGCATAAAAAGGAACATTACGAGCTGTATGCATGTAGTGATGTAGTGTGGATGTAAATTACGAACTACTTTTAATACCAACAATTTACCATTGACTGTTTAAATTAAACAGTCTAATTATTATGATTTCATATTTGATATTGGGAATGGATACAGTATGTCGATTGACTTTTGACATACTGTATCCATGTCCCATGCTATTAAAACTTCGTTCGTGCAATGTATTAATAATAACGCTTATTTAACTTAAAAATTAGACGCCCCTTTACGCATACTATGCGTTGTGGTTTATTAAAATATGACAAGTCAACCTATTTATTTGATTTGAACTGTGAACTGCTATTTAATGAGGAATGTGTAACATTTAAGAATGTAAGACAAACTTACCCTGGACGATGATGACCTTTACATTCGCTGCAGTTTTATTTAAATAAACCCTTTAGAGTTTTAACTGTATTCAAAACCTGAGCCAAAGGTTATATCATGTCTCCGGCTTCAATTGTTGAAGAAGCCTGACAACTTTAAAGACAATTAAGTAGGAAAAAGAAAAATTGCCGTTTACGTATACAAGTCAAAAAATATTTTTTAATCCTAATTTCAAATGGGCGGATCACGAAGGGGATTTTTGATTGAGAACAGCGGGAAATTCGTCAGCTACAGGATATATCATATACTCTCCAAATGCCCATAAATTCCCGAGTTTCTAACTGCTTTATCCGTCTATATAAGCATTGAATAAGCAAGGGAAAAGGACGTTCTTTATAATTGGAGAGTGCATATACTACTATGTACCATAAAAAACCTTCTTCGTTTGTCATCAAACTTTGATGAGGAAAACAAAGGTGAAAGGCCAAGATGCTATAAATCGACTCAAAGGAATGTATGAAGGTTAATTGTATCCAGTAAAATCAGTAAAATATGCAAACGAATGCATCCAACAAATTATGAGCAAAATGACTTGTTCCGATTTCCGATCCACTCCTGATCATTTAATGTAGAAATTATGTGTATGCATGAAACAATGTTTGTGTGCCTAAGAGTTGCAAAGGAAGAATCTTAGACACGAGATTAAAGAAATTATATTATCAAGTGATCATTCGTATTTTATTTTAGACGTTTTTTGTCATTCGAACATAATGCTAGTATTTAATGTGTATAAATATTTAATACTACTGCTATTACCTATATAAACTTGGCATAAATCATTAGATCATTAGAGTTATTGGGGGAAAAAATGGGCCCCATTTATTTCTAAGACATACACACACAGTATATATACATTTTTTAGCATTTAGCTATAAAATCTATATTGATCAGCCTTTTCTTTCTTAATGCAAAAGAATATGTAGTCTACTTATACTAACAAGTTGTAAGTATACACTATATTTATATACAAGATACAAGTAAAAATTACTATTCATAATTCATACGTACAATATAAGGAATAAAAGTTACATATTGTATAAGAATATCGATCTGTTTTATCGTTCATTAACGCTCCCAGTCGAAAATACAGAATACATGCACAATACATACATACAAAAATCAAACAGCAAAACAAAAAAAGTCGAATTAAATATACATAAGTGCAACAAAAAACATCGTTCAACTTTTAGACCTTTGGTGTATGTAGTCGACATTAATGTGTACATGCATACCAAATAATAGCATTCTAACCATCACAATAGTTTTAAGGCGATTCTTGTTGCAAGTGTATGTACATACGTACGACATAATCTAAGTTACATTCATAATATTATAGTTAAATGTAATAATGTAGCAATAAACTTAATTACACCATTAATTGTTACAACTTGGTATTCATAAAATTCTCATTAATGCTTTTATATGACGTATAATACTTGGCGAATGTGTACATGTGCATCGTATAAGCATGTAAGTATGATGTCTGCATTTACCTGCTTACAATAATAAATATTTATGTCTAATAATAATCAAAAACTATTATTTTGACTGTCTAGTCTATCTTATGCATACCTACAAAATTCTCTTATGAGGATTATTTATGAAGATTGAAGATACTCGCGCAGTAACAAAATAGTTGAAACAATAATAGCGTTGATTATCGGTTAATACATAATAAAAGGAAACAAATAACATTGTTAAAAAAAATGTCAGTTTATGGTACACAAGTTCAAGTTAAAAAATCCAAAATATTATCTATGTACAACCTTTAACTTTTACGACAAAAAAAGGTACAGGATAATTTCAATGGAAGGTTATACTTTCACTTGTCTTTCCCTTCCACATTTTATTGTAGATATTTTTATGAAATATATACCAAATCATTTTACGCAAGTACATGAATAAATCGTATTGCTGTCGTAGTCTCATAAAATTCGAACGCCTGTCGTCAAGTACAGCAAAATATAGTGGTCATAATGAACTTTTAAAAATTAGTTGCTTCTAATTCATAGCAAAAATAAATATATAATATAATTCATAATTACATCATATGGAATCGATGTGACTCCAAAAGTCTTTCCTTTCTATCCTCTCGACGTTCCTTCCAATGTAAAAATAAGATTATAAAAGCAACTAAACCACAAAATCCCACTAGCACTCCAAACGTATGAAGAGCTGCTTTATTTGACGGTAGAAAGATTTTTGCTTTCCAACTAGCCCCATCATACCTACCCTCATAAGGTAAAATAATAATCTGAGAGTTGGGGATGAGTTGAGTCCATTTATGATTCTTTTTCCGGGACTCGTTTGTTGAGAGAGAAACGTCCAGACTTTCGATAAAATTTGGAGAGTGACCAATCCCGAAAAAGACGTAGGGAAGATCCAGTGGAATATTCGAGGAGCGATACATTTGGGCACCGATCGCTTTAACATCATCACCTTCTTGAGTACTAGTAAAATACTTGATGACTGGCCCGGGTAAAATGTTGCCATATGGAATGCCTTCATGTGGGCACTGAGGACAACTTCTACCCGTGGTCACAACGACTTTCAAAAAATTTGCATCATAATCAGGATTGCTGAGGAAGCCAAAGGTTCCATAATGACTTCTCACGTGTTGCTTGGACAGTGCGGCCGAACTTTCCGCTTCCTTGGTATTATTCCTTGACTTTCGGACGAGTAGGACATCCAGAAGACCATCCTCATAGATGTCATAGAAGGTGGCCATGGCCACATTTGTATACTCAGCGAGACTCTCAACATTAATGCGGAAACTTCGCTGTTGATCACAAGGATCACTCGACAGATTTACACAGGGGACATTTTCAAATATGACAGCTCGGTATTCCTTTTGTTCATAAGGTCCTTCATGTTCCATCAGAGTTCCTATGAGGTCTGGATAGCCATCCATATTATAGTCTCCAACTCGGAAGGTCAGAGCTTTCGAATAAAACTCGTGAAGTTCCAGTAGTGAACTATTGTTTGGAGTGATTTTTAGAAAAGACCATTTGCTGTTCTGGGTTCGATCTATATTGGCCAGAATTTCAATTTCATGAATGGGCTTCGTCTCATTCATACTAATCACCTTGAATCCCGAGGTTTTACACTCATGGTCTCGACAGTAAGGAAGGATATGTCGAAGGATGCCGTCTTGATTTAAGTCCATAAAAATTGGTTGTCCGATAACTTGAATGCTGTCCTTTTGGTCATCAATTAGGGGAATGACTTGGAACAACATAAAGTCCCAATGAGTTTCATTCACCTGGGTTCCGATTTGATAATATTCAATGAAGGAGTAGGGACGAGATTTATTCGAATCATTTTGGGTGACGATGACAAGCTCTGAAATATTTTACAATTGTTATCAATTAGGTATGACTAACTGTTAGTTTTTAAAAAACAAAGAAATAGGTTGAACCACAGTGCCTCAGCTATTATTTTAGATTTTGCCAATAACATAAATAGAAATTAACACTGTAAACATAAAAATTGAACCTGGAATTGTATCTCCATTCACATCAACAATGGCCATAGAGCTGGGATTGATCACTGTGACTTTGGTGGGGGAGTAATTCGGTGGATAATTACGGGACAATAGAGGGTCAATAGTAACTTTAAAATCGAAGCGTGAAAAGCTGATGGCGTTTCCAGGGTGGAATAGCCAGAGAGACTTTTGTTTCAATTCTGTTTTATTGTCCGAATCAAGTACCCATCGTTCTCCTACCAAGTCCATCACCATATCTCCATTGACATCGGTGATCAACGGCTCTTGAACAAGCTCATCATATTGCGGGGGGAAATCTTCATCTCCACAATTTAATTCCTTGAGATTTCCACGACAAATTAGAATCTCAACACTTTTATTAATACCCACGGGTTTGTAAGTTATCATGGCGTCTAAAAGACCATCCTATGAAAAAAAAAACAAGAAAAAATATAATATTATGCAAACATATCAACAATAAGAGAACTGACACCTTTTGTGTAAACATGTGTTAAAAACAAACCTCACTAGTAAATATTAGTCATGAAAAGGATTTACGGATGAACACTCACGCCATTAAAATCTCCTGGAGAAATTCCAACTATATTGACAGGTAATTTGGTCCCATTTGTCTCGGTGACAATATCTGAAAAATTTAGCGAGCATTATAATCGTATTCTCTTTGCATAAAAATACGCTAGTTATATGAATGGACAATCATGCAAAAAAAAAAAAAATCGAAAAGGTAAAAGAAATTAACAAGTTTCATACAAGAGTTCATACAATATTAATTGTTTACCATATTTGAATGCTAATCTGAGTAGCGGTTCTTCTTCTTGTGCGAAATAAATTAAAAGCGTAGATAGACTAGAATTTGGACCCGTAAAATTCCGTTGTACTGCGAAAACATCTAAAGCAAACCAAACTTTTGTTGAACAAATATGTACACAACCAAGTAACACTGGCCTGAATTTGGAGCCACATCATTTTGAACATCAATTTTAGAAATTCAAGACATTTATTGATAAATAAAAAGTTTTGTATTTTTAGTAAATACCTGTCCGTTTGTCCGCATTAAAATCGCCAAAAGCCAACGGAAATACTTCTTCATTAAACTTCCCTTCTCCAAAAAGAAGAGGAGTTACATCTTTCCCAGTAAATTGGGTAAACTCTGCAGAGCTTGTAGATAAACATAGTATATTAACTGCAATGGTCATCAGCAGGAAAAGAGAAATTCGGTTGAGAAACTCAAGACCATTTTGGCGGACCATTAAAAATGACGACGACATTCTCGCATCCATTTTGACTCTGATGTATTAACTCTAAACTCACTCACTTTTCACAACAATGAATTTGAAATGTAGGAAAATACTACAGTAGATGAAACTGTATTATTACTATGATTTTTGATCATCCGTACTGTCAACTCTGCTTCTTCTTATTTTTTAGCATGTTATTATCTTGACTTTCTGTGGAATAGTATGTCGTTTGATTATGTAATACACATTATTATTAGAGTTTTATCTTGTCCACTATCAGAATAATAAACACTGTACAATGTCACATTTTGCACAACGTTTTTCCCTTCTTGGTCTTCTTATTCACTAGTTGAGGTTGAAGTTGGGAAGCATCCTGCATTCAGACAAGCAAATAAAAACGAAAGCAATACGTTAGGACATGACGTCAGAATTGTTATTATAATATTCAAATGTTTCGAGTTTCAAGTTTACATGAAAATGCAAAACATTAAATTATTAATAAAATATTAATAAAACAACAACAAGATCACTTTTATGTTTTATTATACGCTCTACTAATTCTTCCTTAAGTACACAATACAAAACTCTCAGGCATGAATCATCTCATGCTTTGCAAATAAAAGGGGAAAAGCGATTATAGACGTTTGTATGTCCGATAAAAATGTGTGACTCACAAGCGTATTTATAATACACTCAAAATAGAAAATACTGATTGCTGATTATACCTAGTTATGTGAATGTGTCTGTGGTCTGTGTATACAGGATACATAGCACATGTCTTTAAGGTGATAAAGTGATAAAGTATCTTGTTAAAATGTAACAGTAACTGGTTGCTGTTTGATATTTTTTGATAAAATGCGTATAACGATATCAAGTATGTTATATTATTTCCATATTGTTTCTACTGCAATAATCAACCAACATTGTCAACCAAATGGTGGTTCAACAATCGACAAAGAACTGTATTAAGGTATTAAGTAGAAATATGAAGAGCTCAACTAAAAACTAAAATGTGAAAGAAGAAGAGCAAAAAAGCAAAAAACCATTTCACAGTTTGAAAAAATGAAAGATAATAGTAGATATTATTAGCTTACTTTTTCCTTACATACTCTTGTAAATAGATGATTACTCCTTTTCACTTTTCACCAAATATTTAATGATACTCCAATGCGGTTATGGATAATCACGTCCCACAGCTTTTAATGTTTAAAGGCCTTTAGGTTTTAGATCTTTAGATGATTAGATGTTGAAATGAAGTCGTTTGAGGTTTGAGGTGTCTGATGTCAATATTCAATGAAATATAACATGCAAATTCCTAATTGATAAACTATGCAATTTTATGGTGTAGTGAATTAAATTAAGTACCCACAAAAGAAGTTAGTATACGTTCACGTTTGACCACAGTATAAAGGTGTAAAGGGCTGTTTAATGTTTAACTTTGATTGATGATGATTAAATATTTTTGTACAGGAAAAAATCCCAATAAAAATGATCATTTTTGAAATTCTCAATATCAAGGATTCCTAATGCTTAGAAAGCCAGCGAAAATTAAGCAAAGACAAAAATCTCGTGCAATTTTTGTACAGGTGCAAAAATGCATAAGTAATTAGAGATTAGAAGAGCACCTCATTGAGAAGTTGATTTGTTGATTAATGTAGTTGAGAACAACTAAAGTGCAGTTAAACTGAGTTCTCTGTTGTAGTGAAGTGTCACTTAAGTTGTTTACAGTGTCACACTTATCATAATGTTCAAGTTTCTTAAGGACGACCACGAGCCGGAAGTGAGCGAAGAGGAATGTGAAAACGTTGTTCTCGAACCGGCAGAAGAAATACTTATCAACCAGCTACACTATGACATTAGGGAGAAAGTGCCATGTAATGAGTATAAATTGAAGTTAAATAACAAAGAAACTAACACTTGCTTAAAGTACATAATAATTAGCCACTTACTTCGCTCCGACTTCGTGACCAAGGATAATGAAAAGGTCAAGTCTATTTTAAGTTCTACTTCAGATTTGACAAGTGGTGTTTACGAAGGTAAGTTCAGTGTTGAATGAGACAAATTGTTTGTACGTAGTATGTACAATGTGCAAGTATTTACATACATGTACTAAATGTATTTAGTAGTCTACAGTCTACATTTTATTACACATTAACTGTGTCAAATCAGTTAGTTATTGATGCATTGAAGTATAATCTCTGCATCTAAACTTTGGTTGTCGGTGTGTACAGGAGGCTTTAAAATATGGGAATGTACTTTTGACTTGATAAAATACCTTGCAAAAAATAAAGACCAGATTCCTTTAGGTGAAAGTACTCGCACTTTAGGTAAGTGAAAGTTATGCCGCTTGGATCTTTTTTTCTAACTGTTGCTACTTTCTCAGAAAATACAGTTTTGCCAAATGATGTGTATTATAATAATTTTGTTTTACTCTTTACAGACTTGGGTTGCGGTTCTGGCCTTCTGGGTCTTTATGCACTAAGTAAAGGAGCATTTGTGGATTTTCAAGACTATGTAATTTTTGAACTTTTAGCAACTTTTATTACAAAATGACGTATTTGTATACTTTGGAATCTATGTATTTCTTACACTTTGTATTTTTATAATGATAATATAATTCAAGTACATAGTTCGTTTTCTAATGTTTCTGGATTTCATTGTTTATACATATTATGTAGAATGCCGAAGTACTGAATTATCTCACTATCCCCAATACTATGCTCAACTCAACAGATGAAGTGTTAACAAGATGCAGATATTTTTCCGGAGACTGGTCTAGATTTCAACAGTTATTAGAAGATAGAGGAGAAAAGAGTCAGTATGATATGATTTTGTCATCTGAGACCATTTATAATCTAGACTACTTGCCAAAGTTCTTCCGTCTCATTAAATCTTGTTTAAAACCTGGTGGCTCACTGTAAGTTTCATTTCATATAAATAGTTAGTCTAATCTAAATCTAAAATGACAAAGCTAAAGGAACTGTATTATAATACAAATTCATACGTAAGTACACACTATAAACCTAAAGACTATGATAAAAAGAATCCGTAAAAAGTTACTGTTGAAAATCTGTCCTTTCACTTAGATATCTGGCAGCTAAAACTTGTTATTTTGGCGTTGGTGGAGGCACAAGAGCCTTTTGTAATTTGTTAAAAGAAGACTCAACTTCATGGAAGCACGAAATTGTGGAAGTACTTCGAGATGGTATGTAAATATAACATGATATAATTATTTATATTTTATTGTCTATCAGTATTGAGTTAACAATTTCTTTCCTTGCTGTTTGATTTCGACGTCTGAACGCTTTTTGGAAGCAATTCTTAGAAAACCTAATATATTCTACTTTTTTGGCTAACTTTTTAGGCATTCAGCGAGAAATAATCAAAGTGACACTTCTTTGATCCATTTGGATTTTTTACGTAATGTCTTAATTATTTTGTATGGAATTTATCTGCGTTCGTTAAAATACACGTACATAATATGTACACAATATATTATGATTATGCTTCCGAATCATTCGTAATTATAATTTGAATAAAATATCATTAGAAGTAGACTATATTTTAATTAAAAATAACGAGTAAAATGTGTATAATTACTACGTGTATTATCCTAAAGACGCTTTTTGCTTTTTACACATTATTATAGAGATTCGAATGAAGAAGAGAATCGTAATTTCTGTATAAAATATAAATATTGTACTTGTTTTACAAGTACAATGCACATCGAAATCAGAACGTTATACTGTGCAGCATAATATGAAGAAAGTCAAATGATAAGTGCATACATATATACATGCAGATTACAGATTGTCAAAGTCTCAAAATTAATATCAGTTTTTGGAGTGTAAGGAGTAGCATTTTGTATTGGAATCTAAATACAACAAATCCTTATCCATTTTCTTGTTCAAGGGGCCAATCTCTCGTACACCCACCCTTCTTCTCCTCTATGTAGCAACTCGCCGTCAATCTTATCACAGCTATTTGGCCGTCGAAATCTAATTCTATCGTGAATTCTATTTGTTTGACCTTGCCAAAATTCTACCGATTCCGGAACTAGAATAAAACCACCCCTAAAACAAACAATATAAACAATATAAAAAATATATAAGAATCGGTTAGATTATCATTATTGTCTTTTAAAAATTGTTAAGAAGTTAACGATTTTTCTATCAGGTTTTTGCTTTACCAAGTTGCTGGTTTTTCAACAGTGATTTCCTGTCGATCCACTTTTTCTTGAAGTTCCTTCTCTTTATTTGAAAGGTAGTCGCGATTAGGAATTGGTTGGCTCTGTGGGCTTACAACGGCACCAATTTGGCTGGATATTGGGCGAGACTATATAGTTTTATACATAGACACAATGGTAGATTGTGTAATTTATTTTAGACACTAACATGACAAAAAAAGTATTTATATGTAAAAGGTAATGATATGGTTATGATGGAAGTACTTTGAAATATTCTGCAGATTCCTCGTCACTCAACGTCTTTATTGTACCTTCTATGCGTATCTAGAAACAAGGAGAGAAGATGAAAGATAAAAAACTCTTTTGATTATGTATCTGCAATAATTACTTTGTCTAGTCACATCATATTATTACTGATTTTTTACATAACAATATACAGTTGCTTATAAATTACAAATTACTAATACGTACGCATCTTCTCATCTTTTCCCAAAAGAAGTTTAGAGCTCCGTAAGGGTTTGATAACTAATCTCAGTCACAAAATATACACAAACGTTGCGTCATTACTCATTACATTTAAGCACATAGTACTTCAAAGTATGCATTGTAATCAAAGCAATGTAAACATTTATATTTTGGTAAGCATGCTATACATTCATACAATTTCTTGTCCTTTTCTACTGGCGTGGTTCGTAAAAAACTTGAAGCCATCTTCGCCGTATCCCTTGAGTAAAACCATACGAGCGGAAGGTCGGCCTTCCCTAAATTTCCAATCAATATGATGCATCAATTGTGTAGGGTTAGTATATGAACCTAATTTCGAATTCGTAATACATAGTACACAGACATTGTTATTTATTTATCAGTGACATTTACTTTGTAGCAGTCGCCAAGCACATTGCATTCGGTTCATCTATTTGGCCACTTTGGCTGGCTTCCGTAAACCAGGCATGGAACTGTTTAATAGGCTCCTTCGATACTAGTTGATCTTCTGTAAATGCGTCGCTTTTATCCTTATAGGGAATTCGCATGCCTAAAAGAAAATTAATTACATAATAATTACTTTAGTGAACGGCAGTATTGAAAAATATATTATCAAGTATGAAAATTAAACCAGTACTTACCTCCAATATTAACATTGTGCAAATTGTTGTCAGCCTGCATTTTCTATAACAAAACGTAAAGTTGAAATTGAACAATATGATTATCGTTTTACTAAGAAAAATATTACAATACAACTAGTGTTGTGTAACTACTTATTTAAATACTTATGTGTCTAAAGTCTAAATGTATAAGAATTACATAAGGAATCCGCAAAACACCCGCGCATGTAGTAATGTTACCACCTTTGAATTTGCTTTGACGACTCACTAGCAATTTGCAGGCATAATTGGAATATTTAGTATTTAAAATTGCAAGCATATTAATGTCACTTATTTTGACTCATCTGCCACACAATCACACAGTCAGTTTGTTGCACTGTTGCACACATAGAAGTATAAAAAGTTAACTCGAACGGGAGTAAAGTTACACGTGTATTCAAACATTCAAATACGATACTTACGATAAGAAAAATCAAAGTTCCATCAAAATAAAGTGACAAGTGACGTCCCTTCGTTCTGTGATATATTTTTCACATTTTAGTGTATTGGTGTATATTTATATTTTGTCAGCTGTCAGCAACACAACTCTGCTTGTATTAATTTTAAGTCTTCAATACACCGAATTTCGTTGTTCAACTATTAAAAGTGGAAGTGGTGAGTAAATTTTAATCATAATTTGAAACCAAATTTAATTTCCATCAGGATTCAGGATTGAAGTTTTTTCCTTTTGAGTCGTATTTCTGAACATCTTCTATCTTCTCAAGACCTTTTCAAACTAAACTGTATTTTACTAGAAGTACCAAAAATCGTTAATTAGTTACTTATAATATGTAAGGTTAGTCGTCAAATTCAATTGCAGAATTCCAGAAAATGAAAGCAAGAATTTTAGGAGAGAGCTACGTCATTTTATCATTATTAGGCTTCAATTTTTGTACATACATAAACATTGCTTACTTAAGGAACTTAATTGAAGTGCAATATAGCAATCAAGGCTTAAAGACAAAGAAACAAATTGCACTTACAAATAGAGTGCATTAATGATTCATTGTATACATACCTAATGCATAATACATAGGTCATAAGTCATAAGTGTACACATGCACCTGGTTTTATAATGTTGTGTTGTTTTACTCCTGTAGAGAATTTGAAGACGAAGAAGGATTCCTAAGTCAAGTTATAGGATAATCTATTCTACTCATCTTCATCTTATTGGATAACCTTATATATTATGGACTACGGAGGAGGAAGGAGGCAGGATGAAAACCAGGGATATTTTGCTGGTGATGGAGGCTGGGGACAAGACTTTTCTTTTAACTCCTTTCAAAGCAATCAACCGCAACAGTTTGAGTCCTTTGATTATGGACGATCGGGCTCAGGGTCTCCAGCTCCAGCAAATGCAGGATATTATAATCCAAGCAATACATATTTAAGTGGGATGGGTCAAGCAGGACCTGCACCAACTTACTTTGTGCCTCAACCAGTTCCTCTTGATAAAGATGGAGGGGATGGATTTAGTGGAAATTTCGACGACGAACCTCCACTCCTTGAAGAACTGGGAATCAACCCTTACCACATCATTGAAAAGACTCTCTCAGTTCTCAATCCTCTGAGGAATACTGATGCCAATATTCTTCAAGATACTGATCTAGCGGGCCCCGTCGTTTTTTGTGTCATGTTTGGTTTCATACTCCTCCTCTCGGGCAAAGTTCACTTTGGATACATTTATGGGATTGGAGTAACAGGTTAGTTTTATGTTTTATACATATGTTTTATTCCATCAATAATAAAATGAATATTGACCACGAAAACCTTTTTTAACATATAAATTCTGAACATGGTTTCCTTTCTGTCGATATACAGGTTGTGTAGCCATGTATTTTCTATTGAACATGATGAGTGTGGCTGGAGTCTCTATCGGAGTGACGATATCTGTGCTGGGCTATTGTCTTCTTCCCATGGTCGGCTTGGCTGGAGTAAATCTTCTTCTTTCTCTTCAAGGTGTTGTCGGCACCGTCTTGACCATACTCGCAGTCATGTGGTGTAGTCTTTCAGCATCCAAGCTATTCGTTACAGCACTAGGAATGCAGAAACAACAACCCTTAGTCGCTTACCCTTGTGCTCTTCTCTACGGAGTTTTTGCCCTTCTTGCTGTCTTTTAGAATAAACATAAAATTATATTATAACCGAAATTACAACCATACAAATACGTATTCCTGTAATTTTTGTAACGATCAGTTGAATAAGAAAAGATGTCAACAAAGAAACTCATCACATATAAGAGGAGCATTAACGAATACAAAAAAAAATTGTCAAATTGTTGTGCCGATTCATCAAAAGTAACCATATAATTGTAAAATACTATATTAACTTTTAACTATGTCATGAAAGAGGACTTAAACTTCAAACTCCTTTACCATGTTATTATATTATATGCAATAACGTATTTGTGCGTAAAATTTATGAAATATTTTATCTCATTTAAATATTGTCATAATATAATTATCAATTATCATAACTATTATAATATAGTCATACATAATATCTATTTATTGTTTTGTTTTTGTTTGTTTCAAGTTTCAAATCTGTGTACAGACTAAGACATCTTGTGTGTCCCTGTCATTATTAGTGTCAATGTGAACATAAACATGAAATTTCATAACTGTTAAAACTGATTAACGTGTTGATTATTTACTAAATAGTTGCTTGTATCTTGTATCAATTGTCCATTTCCTTACTTGCTACTTAAATAAGTTTGCATGTGTATTGTATTGCGTTAGCGTATAGTAGCTTTACAGTTGAGGAGCATTAAAAAAGACTTTTAAAGACTAAATAAAACCCTTATAGTCTACTCTCTATTACATGCTGTCAAAAATCGTTTATTTATTATACTGAAATAAAAAGAGACAAGCCCTTTAAACATCTGAGCACGTTTTTCAAGTATAGTACTATGCGCTATACTTTTCATTCCGCATTTAATTACCTATTTAAGTCTATTTCCCCAAATTTTTCTTCTTTTCTCTTCTTTCATTCATGTATTCAACGTGTGTGTAGCGAAGCTCTGTACTCTGTACAATGAAATCCCTGAAGACTTGCGGTGTTTTCAAAGCATGTGTGTAATGGTAAAAACTTACACTGAAAAAAGAAAAAGTCGGAAAAATACTTTCACTACATTAAATAAACGCTTTGAAAAACTCACTCCAGAAGCCTTCATGACAAAATAATTGGAAATAAGCTTTCATCTTGGTTTTAATATCCATTGTAGATTCAAGTTAGACCCATAATATAGTGCCATGAACATGGAAATTGAAATCACTTTAAATGAAAGTAATTCTTGTGCCAATTGTACCTCAACTGAGAAACGAAACGAACAGGGAGAAGAAGAGGAAGAATGTCAAAATTTGGATTATGAAGTCCTCAATTCGTCATTGGAAAAAGTAAGTGTGTTTCACATAAATAATGATAACGCAAACTAACAATTATCATCATGGAGTGAAAAAGTCCCTCATCGTTAGTCATTAGTTTACACAAACGTTTTAAATGACTCAAGCGATTCTCTCTATTTCTATTTATTTTCATGATTTTTTCAGCTTCAACAAGTCATGTCCGTACTAACAGGACTAAAGGAATTTACAAAAAGTCTAATGGACTCGGATCAGGGAAGGATCCGACTCTGTTTTCCCTGTAATTTAATCCTTTGGGAGTTGTACAAGCGAATTGAGGAATTCAATTCAGTTAGAAAAATCGACTCTCTCATCTCTCAAATAGTGGAGGCTCAATGTCAAAGTCAATCTGTTGGAGTTAATAATAATGATAATGCTGATAATAATAACATGGATGTGGCCGTGACTCTAGCTAGCATTGATTTGACCAACACTGCCCTTCCTCTTCCAACATCTATAGTAATTCATCCCCAACAACAAGTGCAAGAAGAGGAAGAAAACTCACAAGTACAAGTACCGCATCTTAATCTCACCAACTCAAATGTTATTTTCCGAGATGATTCAATCGAGATGAATCTAAACAATGGAGACATTTACACAATCACTGATGACGGGAACGGAAATCACAGTCAAGTGCTGAAACAGTTTCAATTTGTATCTGAACCAACAGCAACAACAGTATTGTCTGGAAATAATAGTCAGCGAAATCCTTCAACGATAATTCCCCCCGATCCTGAAATTCAATGTCAAGTTATAGAAATGTCATCTGGTAAGATATACAAGATACAAAAGAAGTTTTCACATGTCTATAAAATTGAAAGGATTATTTAAACACGTCTGGATTGCTAATTGTTGATTCTATATATAGATTCCGGAAGCTCAAAAGAAGAAACTACTATTGGAGAACGGGAGGAACCATTATTGGATGGAATAACACCAACGAATTACCCGGGAATCGCCGTCCCCATTGGAGATGACTTACTACAACTATACCAAGTAATCCCAGTGATTCCAAAAGGGCCACCTTTCACTTGTTGCTACTGTCAAAAGACCAAGGAGTCTTTGATCTCCCTTAAAAATCATATTTACAACGTACACGAAGCGAGATCCCTACGGTGTGACGTGTGTTCCAAGTCCTTCAAAAAGCCAAGTCAGCTCAAAAAGCATTCCTTAACCCACCAGGAAGAATATTTGGAAGAAATAAGGAGCAAGAAAACCCACAAAAATAGTATGCGAAAGCGTAAACCCCTTTTAGTTTGTTCCTGGCCAAATTGTGGCAAAACCTTTAGATTTAACGTTAGTATGAGCCGACACGCAGCTCGTCATCGTCCAGAACGCCCTTTCATTTGCGACCATCCGGGATGTAACAAGGGCTTTAAAATTGCTGGAGATCTCAAAATCCATCGACAGTTCCACAATAGCTCACGGAACCACGTTTGTGAAAAGTGTGGAAAGTCCTATAAAGTCATCTCCAACTTGAAGACCCATATGAACAACTCTCACAGTGAAGAAGGAAGGCGGAGGTACAACGCTTATATGAGAAAAAAGACTATGCAAATAAGACGAAATACTAAACAAAGTAGTCAAAACCCGGAGCCATCTAATAATGCAATAATTGTGATGGGAGATCAACAGTTAACAACTCAAGAAGTTCAAGTTGTTCTAGATGAACAAGAAGAGCTAGAAACAACAAGTGAGGGCAATCGATGAAAAATGTGATAAAAATAATGATTGCTACAATGTTTTATGAATGAGTAAAGAAAAATAAATCTATTTTTGTATTTTTTGCTAAAACATAAAACTTTAGTTGTAAAACGATGCATCACTGTAAGCAAGAATTTCATATAAAGCGACGAAATATTGTGTACAGGACGTACAACGGTAGTAGTTTATTAATTTTGTTATATGGTTTTTCGAAGCAATGTATATAGTGTATAGTATATTTACAAGAAAAACGTATAATTCAGAATGAGAATCTCGTTGGGAGAATTGAGAATAGTATATTATGCACACATAAACGTTACTGTGTACGCACCCCTCGTAATAAAATGTATACTCCAGTATACAGATTATTTTATTTTTTAGTACTTTTTTGTAGATTCGATTCAAACGTTAAAAATATTAAAAATAATAGCACTACTACAACAACTAGAGAACACGGTATTCACTGTAGAGAGTTGAAAAAGTAGATATTGGTAAATTCAGCTCTATAGTATATATAGAGTCCATAGTATCATATAGATAGAACGACTAAAACTAATACACATAATAATTATTAATTATAACATACAAACACATGGATATTTGAATAACTCCAGTTTCAGTTTCAAACGTTTGTAAATTGTACGACTATACCTACATAAAACATGTTGCAGGAAATCGTTACGGCATGTTCATATTCGTGTTAAGTTTAAATAAATATTAAAGCAACTTTATAACTGAGAGTAGTTTCCTAATACCATAATAATATGTCGAGCCTATGTCGACCCTAATATATAAGGCCTTACGACAGAATTAACGATCATCGATATTATAGTCATGATAAATCTTAAAGTATAGTAAATATCCGAAATTAGATAGACACCGAATCGCAATAACATAACAGAAAATATAATACAGAAACAGCTAAAAACTAATAAACTGGGATAAATTGGAATTTTTTAACGTTGGTTTGGTTTGCTCATTCTCCATTCTAATAGTTGTCGAATCGAATACAATAGTATAAAAAAACTAGTACAATATTACATGATAATTTCATAAGTAATTTGCATTACATTTTTAGTACCTATAAATTGCAAATTTCAGCACAGGAATCAATCGTTGTTTTTTTGCATATAATATATATTTTGTATATAGCATACTAAAATATCAGTAAATACGTTGCAAACGTTTGTTAGGTCATAACTCATCGTGCATTAAATGTAAATAATAACTAATATTGCTAATTAAATAAACTAATGATATCATGTTTTTGTGACTTTCTTTTTGCATTAACATGGAGATCTGTTTTAGAGATCCCATTATATAAAACACCTCAAAATTAGGCACGAAAACGTTTAAATAGTTTAAATTTTTTCGTAGTGAAGAGAAATAAACGACGAACGGTAAACGAAAGGTGAATGAACGAAATCCAAATACACATGTAGATATGTATGGGCATGAAACGAAATTACAAAAGTTCATTATGGTGGTTCTTAACAGCACGGCAAAAGTCAGCAACAACTCTCTCCATGTAATGTTCACGTCGTCTGGTGGGTAGATATCCTAAAAATGTGTAGAAATACAACATTTTTTTATGTTTTAGGTATCATATGCACTTGCGATGGATTAAAGCATATTTAATACTACATTTACTGTATTTTACATTGATTTCTATTCAATACTTGACAGGAAAGCAATCACAGGACAGATTTATACATGGAATATATACGTGTGGAATATCGCAATGTTACAAAGTTTACTCGTATCTCACCTTCTAGATAACCTAAATGACCTCCACGAGAAGTTGTAATTAAGCAGAAATTAGAACCTGGAGCTTGCGCTTGCTCCCTTGGTAAAGATTCATCAGGCGAAAAAGGGTCGTCTTCAGCATTTAGGGCGAATACTGGAACTGAAAACTTTGAGATTGAATCCGAGACCGAGGCATCGCCATAGTAGTCCTCAGCACTCTTAAAACCTATTAGAGTTCATTGAGTATAATATGAAAGATTCATGATTATATGTTGTTATTTTAGCTGTATGTTACAGTATGCTTTCACACATAGATTTCAATTTTTACGGATATAGATGAATTATTAAATTGATGTTTAAAATAAATGCATTAAAAATTATAAATTTACCGAATTGAGGTGCAGTAAAGTGAGTGTCAAACTCACGTATACTTTGACATTCCATTATTTTCTTAAAGTCAAAGCATTCTCTGACTTCGAGTACGTCTCTGTACTTACTAGCTACGTCTATAAGATTCTGTGTTATTTCTCTATTAATGATGTGCTTATTAATTCCCCAATTCTCCAGTGATTTTACACCGGATTCAGCTTTCCAAAGTGAGCTAACACATAATACAGCAGAAAATATGTTTTTGGCTTCCTCGGCCCTATTTATCAAGTACTTGGACATTATCATGGCACCCATCGAAGTTCCTGTAAAACATTGCATATTGTACAATAATGTATTAAAGTAAAATACTTATAATGATATACAATAAAGTAGGTAGTCCATGAGGAAAGGCAAAACGGCGTGTCGAGCAAAAGAGCTTCAATGAAAGCATTCTACATTCCCAGAAATGTTATAATACACTTTCTAAGATTTCCCAAGAAACACCTTGGGGAATGTTTGCGAAAGTTTCTTGGTTCAATAACTCCTTTCCATATGGATTATGGATAGCGTCATAACATGTATAATGCGTAGATATGATGCAAGTAATATTACATCATTACTGATTATATGTATACCATTATTAAAAGTAGTATAAAACATTAAACATACCAACTGCCATTTTTCGAAAATTTGGAAACTTGTTCCTCAAATAATCAATGACTTCTGTAACATCTTCAAAGTTGGACGCCGAATAAAGTCTTGGTGTTTTTACCGGAACCCCGCCTAAACCACGATTGTTTAAGACCGCAACGATTGACCCTGTAGAAATAATGGAAAGGACTAAGGTCTTGACATAGCAAGTTTGAGAGCTGGAAGTCAATCCAGGCAATAGGAACACGACTAAAGGGTCCCTGTAATCAAGACACACAAAAACGAATTTTTTACAATTTCATATTTCAAACAAGATACAAAACCATAAAAAAGTTAGTTGGTTCATTCATCTTTATTCATAAATTTTCAGTAGGATTCTTTAAAATGATTGTTGTCTTGTTAAAAGTACTTACTTATCAGGTTTATCCGTGGTCTGTGTGGGTTGTATGAAATCCAATCCTATCTCTCCACCGTCCTTCAACTTAATCATTTCCCGTGTATATGGCAAGGAATAGGAATCCGGAAGTCTTAGTGAGAGGCCGAATATGCTTTGAAGTCGTCCTTCCCAGACGAGGTAGTTGGGGAAGTAAACTTCTTGAACTGTGCCCCAAAAAAAGTAAAAGTTTCATAAAAACAGAACATAGTTTATATAAAGTGATACGCTCTCATCCATTTTCTATATTAATGGTATGACGTAATTTATCTAACTTAATCCGGCTCTATGTTTAAATAAAATACGCTTAAATATGCTTTATATACATATTATATACACATATTATATTCGTACCCGATGGGACATGGTTCTCGAGAAATTGAAGCATATTCACATTGCTGGTGTAAATCTTCGGTTTCTAGTTAATTCAAAACAATAATAATATAGTAATCATGAATCATGAGCATATAATACACACAGAAGTACATACAGTAAAACGCAATTAAGCCTGTGATATACATGGATGAGGAACAAATAGGAGCAAACATGACTCATTCGCTTACATGCATAAGAAAACTATAGCTCCAGTATTTAATGTAAACATTACAAAAACTAATATAAGCATCTACATTAAAGTTTTAAGTATTTCCTTTAATTGATACCTTTGCCACTGAGAAAATGTAGTAGGTGGTAGCCACTGCGAAGGTAGCAAACACTACAAACGGCATAAACCCGACCGGAGAATCTTCCAGCGAGTACGTTTCAAAGTTGGATAAGTAAGTCTGATACAGGTTGATGTAGTCCATTGTTATTTGTTATTGTTATTCTCTTTCGCGTGTCAACACAAAATCGATGAACTATGAATAGTGTATAAGGGAGAGCTACAATAACAATAACGTTGAGCCCAAGCCGATGAGCCTTACTGCTTTTCGCTCTATATATTTTTCACTCTGTATCTCTTGTGTAAGTAAACGGAGAGGTTCAACTGACGAAGATAACTTGACTCAGTTTCTTTACATACTCTAAAGTCTTAAAACTAAAGATAAAGGATCGTCTTGTAATTCGCAGCAGTATATAATGTATAATGTATAACTGAGGAATGAATGAGATCTTTACATGTGTAATGTGTAATAAATTAAATGTATTGTGCTAGCATTTAAGTAGATAGTAGATAGATTATAATATAGCTATAAATCTTAAACTGGGTTCTATCAAGTTCTAAGTTCTACTATCAACTATGACTAATACTGAGGGTCGTATAATGATGTATGATGTATATTATGTTTTATGTTT
Source organism: Sminthurinus bimaculatus (assembly GCA_034698285.1). Classification (NCBI taxonomy): domain Eukaryota; kingdom Metazoa; phylum Arthropoda; class Collembola; order Symphypleona; family Katiannidae; genus Sminthurinus; species Sminthurinus bimaculatus. The sequence continues at coordinate 27,306 of JAQIVE010001125.1, forward strand.
ACTTATAATATGTAAGTATGTTATATATTTGACCCACACCTTTGACACTAAACTCACCAATCCAAGTTAATACCAGGATTTGGACTTCGACCAGCAACCAGCAGTTCACACAACACGTGAAGTACAAATAGAAATAATACTAATAATAACAATGCTAGGGGACCGTTCAAAAAT
>JAQIVE010001126.1:0-27478 GCA_034698285.1 Sminthurinus bimaculatus
CTCCAGTGGCTGGGTCACTGCTCCAGTGGCTGGGTCACTGCTCCAGTGGCTGGGTCACTGCTCCAGTGGCTGGGTCAAATTCCATCATGAAACGAATGTTGATATTTATTTGTTGACATGACAGAATGGTGATGGGATTCCGATGAGATTCGATATCAATGCCATGGGACGGTCATAAGATTTTGACGGGATATTGGTCGATTTTCCTGCCGGGACTGTCCCATCACCGTCCCATGGGATCCGGCGGGATTTTAATATTAGGGCTGTATTATGATACTCATTTTATGCTGTTTTCATTATTATGCAGAGGTAAAAAAGACGATTTACATCATTTTAAAGGAAGGTCATTTTAGATGGACACGGTAGATTGCAGGCATGCATTCTGCATGGAAACAGTGAACCAGTTTTGAAGATCTTCGTGGATCCATTGTAGGTGCCAAAGGCCGTTTTGAGACTTTTTTAAATTGATAATTACGTCCAATATTTAAGCAATGTTTAATATTTTTTGAATAGAAAACAACACAGACCTATTTTGAATGACGTGTTTTTATATTTAATATGCAGTCATTAAATATAAATATGTAGGCAAAGATACAAGTGGATGAGATTTAGGCGCCTCTCCTACTTTTACAAGTTTGTACTCAATAATCTTCATGCTTATGGGAAAAAATTCTCATGCACACAGCTCCGTGGCTGTTTGCTTTGGCAAATATAGCATGTGCGAGTTTCTTTCACTCTACTTTATTACTAGTAAAATTTTATCAGAAGCCTCCGCTGTCACTCATGAACTTTAACTGACCTGTTTTAATCGAGATTACAAAATATTGTGAATGAACATGCATGTGGTCGGTGTAAACAAAGCTATAACCGCCTGGCCTTAACCAAAAGACATGATTTCAAGGTACTTTTACTAGGAAAATTTCCCTCGTAGCAAAATTAATCTAAAGTTAATCCACATCTCACTTAATGTACAGTGGCAAAAGCAACTCAGCTATGTCGAAACTCCAGTTCCACTGATAAAGTGGGTTGGTTTTTTTGGTACTTAAGTTTCATCTCCGCTTAATACAATTTTAACTAGAACATTAGTTGGGTCCATTGCTTGTCTGACTTTTGATTGCTTCAATTTTCTGAATCTTTATTAGCATGTGTGCGTGAGGTTTCATTCAAGCTCGCCATTTACTAGTAACTTCTGTTCATTGCGAGAAAGTAAAACAAGTCAACTGTACATTGCACAATCAGAGAGGCAGTCGAACATTTATGCGGCTTTGTCAGCTGTCCTCAGTTAATATCCAAGCAAGCGAGGAGCCCAATCTGTCAGCATTGCTGCTTCACAATTATTTAATTTGTTCAGAACTCGTTCTAACAACTCCAATTCCATAGGAAACAGCCTGGAGGATGATGACGTTGGCGATTGTGTTTTTATTTGCGGCCATTTTCGGTACCTCTGCTAAGGATTTTTCAGATCTTCAGTCATCATTTTTTCAGAGATTTTCATGTCCGCCCTCCAGCCTTGCCTGCCTTTACAGTCAAACTAACTTTCAAGGTGAGCTTAATTCATTGTCTAGATCAAGTCGTGATTCTCACAATTGTTCTACCGGGTGTTCAATAATCAGGGTAACAGTTTTCAGTTTTCAAAAATTTATTACTCTTATAAGGTAATTTATTATTGCAGTTCAAACACTGTTGAGTTAAAGACTGTTCAAAGCGCAATGTAGTTTGGAAAATGTGCACCACGGTCTGCGATCGAATAGCGTAGAAAATGTTCAAAACTCCACAAACCACAGGATGTTTTAAGTTAAGTTCAGTACTTACCAAAATTTTCAAACAAGGCTTTTTCATACCCTGAAAATTAAAAAGTCATGTTTTTGGTAAATCCTATCCAAAAACGTGACTTTTTCAACAACTGATCACTCAGAGATGACGCTGCACTTCAAAAAACAAAATTACACGTACTCGCTAAAAAATGATGAAGTTTTTTTAGAAAATTTATTTGGCGCCAAAATTCAAATCTCAATGACTTTCCCAAATGGCTCAAAATTTGACCTTGTGTGACCCCTAGGCCAGCGCCACCTGGAGGATGAAATACATGCCGAAAAAAACTTGGGTTCTTTGTATACAAATGACCTTTGACCCCATATTGATATTTACAGTGGTCCCAGAGATATGATTTTTCTTTCTTGTGAAGTACCTTGTGGATCACCCTGTAGAGTGGCAAAAAGCGGTAGATTTACTATGCTGCTTAAAGTTTTGTTTTAAAAAAACAAAAAACAGCGGAAAATTTTGTGCACTTTTTCACCAAAACCACAGTCGTAACTTACAAATTAATCCCGAATTAATTTTCGGATTATAGATTAGAGACCAGAGAATGTGATAGCAGTATAATATTCGGTTTTGTCAAAGCTGTAAGACTTGTGACTCACAAGTTGTGAGAAAAAACATTTAAGATGTTGTATTTAATGAGTTGGTTAGTATTTAGTGTAGAAGTAGTTGAAGTTTAGAACTTCTAGTTTAGAGTTTACAATTTACAATAAGTGGTGTGATGTGAGTCATTAATAATAAATAACAGTGCAGTGTAAAGTGTATTATATCAGCCAATATCCAGTATTAATTAATTGAAATTTGTGCAGGTGGTCCAAGAATATGAACGAGCTGTCATATTTCGGCTCGGAAGGCTTAGGAGAGGAGGTGCTAGAGGACCGGGTAATCTTGTTTAATTATTTTTTGCTTCTTACTTACTTTGTATTTTGCATGGTTACTGACATAAAGACATAAAGTGTTAATGTGCATGTTAAGTAACTTTTAAAAGCCTTCTAGATTCTAGAGTCTAGAGGTTACAATGACATATTTTGAATCAAATAATTTATTTGAAACTTGAAATAATATTTCTAATTATTATTTTTTATTCTTCAGGTATTTTCTTCATTCTACCTTGTATAGATGCCTATCGTAAGTTTCACATTACACAACTTTAAGGTTTCAACATATTATATTATACTTACTTGTAAAATAATCTTGTGTTGATACAAATTGTTTGGTTATTGGTATACATTTGTGTTGTTTTATTTTTAGGTTGTGTTGATCTGAGGACTGTTAGTTTCGATGTTCCGCCACAGGAAGTGAGTAAAATTTTTTATTTATACTATATCCTTTAAATTCCTGGCTACACGTTTTAGTATTGTCAAAAAGAAAACTTTAATAATGTTTAAATATGTTCTCATAAATGAAATATGGTTAAGTGTGGTTACCAGGAAAATGGATGTACAATAATATATACCTATATTCATTTCTATAAGTTTCCATACTGCAGAGATTGAATAGTAAATACATGTCTAATGACATATACTTACTTACTTAAGTAACGTTATTACGTTTAATGAATAATATTTTATCATATGCATATATATATATATATGTATTATTTGCTGTTTCATATACTTATTGTGTTTAGTCTTTCTAATGTAACATATTATGTTGAATATATATTATGTAACAATTAACACTTATTGGAAACTACTGTCAACACGCACTTTAGAGTTTTCGCAATGCACAAATTTTTTATCAAATTATTTAAACCAAAGTTACGAATTTTTTTAAACGAAAAGTTAAGACCTTTTAAATAGAGTCAGCTAATCACTGAGAAAAAGGTTTACATATTTATTAAAAATTGCTGTAAATTCGTGGTAACGGGCCTTTTAAAATCGTGTCAAGAGTATGTGTACAGGCTTAAGAGGGGGTTATTTTGTAAGCATTTCGTCAAAATGGAATAACATTGCAGTGTGATTCTTGACCTAGACAAAAATATTGCAAGCTTCTCCATATCAATTGGGGGAAAATAACCTACGTCGTTGAATTCAAAACGTAAAATTAGTGTGTAGGCTACATGTGAATCCCACTTGCTGATATACCCTTGTTACACGTTTCGAAGGAACGTTTTTGCGATTTGTTTTTTTATTGCTGATGACAGATAGTCTGGTCAAAATACCCTCCTCTTAATTATTGGGAAACTATTTATTGTATTCTAAAGTATCATGGTTGACCATTATTCAAAATTCTTTATGTTCGTGTAAGTACACGAGTAAGTACATGATGCATCTATGTTTTTACATTACATGCAATATAGTGCCCAGTTTACCCAGTTACATTTTTCAGCAATATATTCCCGGCATGTATTAAATTACGACTCATGGAGTCTTTATTTGAACTTGTGTTTTTACATTTTAGTATGTATGTTCTCAAAGTTTTTGGGTTTTCTAATTATTTTTCGACGAGAGTCCTATTTTGCTGCACTCTGTTCACCTGCTTTCTTGATTCAGCTTTTAAGAACAGAAACTAAGCAGTCTGTTTCCTTAAAACATAAAAGTTGGGTCATTGATACAGTTTTTGTCCCATTTAAAATAGTTTGTGCATGTCACTGGTATTTAGTTGCATTCAATTTTGTAATATTCTCATTCGTTAAAGATTTATAAAAATTCATTTTTATAAAACTGCCTGTAATAACATGTAATCAGTTGTAAGTTATTAAGTAGCTTTTAAAAGCGTAATACATAACTAGGTAACTTTGAATATTGCAGTATTTTCTCCACACATTAAGAGGGCTGAAAATTGTGTGTACTTATATTTAATTTGTGGCCTTTTTTTATCAAAAATAAAAAATACTGCAATACAGCTATCAAAATAGTTTTTATTATCTCTTAAACAAGTGTTTTAAATATGTTGTGTAAATATTTTTAATTTTATGTATTTATTTTCTACAATCAGATAACTCATGAAGAATATATTACATTCTTAAAAAGGTTAAATAACTGCTTAATTTAATGAATTTCTTGTTTAATTTTGATAAACTTGTTCGCCTTCGCGTTTCACAAAGAGTTAAATCATCAGTCATTCCAGGATTCCAAATCCTATAAAGTGAAAATAATCACTATTTTTAATCCAGACAGACTTCACTATTAATAAATTGTTTTTATTTACCATAAAGGTTAAAAATTCAACAGTGTAAAGATCAAAAGTTACTTTTTACCTTTTTGTTAAATCGGTTAGTGCCGGCAAGCAAACCAGGATTATTATTATTAGGAAAAGATAAAACTATTCTTCTTCTTCGAAGAATTAGGCTTTTAAGAATACAAATAATGGTTTAGCGAGACACAATAAGAGCATTATTTTGGGTGCTAGTATATTATGCATACGTACTTTACATGCCTAGAATTAGATTGCCATTTATGTTTAGCTCAGCGCAATTAGTCATAATTGAATGATTTTCTGAGACAAAGATTGAACGAACGAGAAAGCATTATCTTGTGGACTTACACCAAAAGGGACATCGTGCACTGTGCACATACTATGTACAATTAAGCATATTATACCAATTACCATGTTGTAGTATCTTAACAGCATACTTACTTTATGTTTGAATATAGCAGGTTGCGTTCAAAATCAATAGTATACTGTAATATATAGATAAATGTCGTTTTGGTGGAGGCTTGTCGTTGTTACTATCATTGCTCGTCTTCTAATCATCTCGATTATTGTTCTTGTTCTTGTATTTCTATCTTACTTATATCTATTCTTCTTCTTTTGTCTATAAATAATCTACCTACACCATTTATTTAAGTACATAGCGTCATAGATTTTTGATTTTAGGTCAGATACTCATAAAATATTGAATATGATTAGTAAGGGCTATTAGTCAGCTGTTGAAAATGTACAATGTTTTCTTGTGCATCTTGTCATTATTATTCTCCAGAATATTTAAAAGTAAATAAATGGATGAATCAATTTCATTATATTATTGACTAATATCCTGCTTAATTATTCAGTTTTTCTTAATTTTTTCGCCCAGTATGTCTATTTGAATATTTCTATATGCAGACAATTACCTTTCCTCTCTTTCGGATGTCTTGAAGTAAAACAAAATTGAGCTAAGACATGGATATAATATAGTTTGGTAGTTAAAAGAGAAACATAAATGACAAGAAAATAGCATTTATTATGTAGCAAGATTTTATATGTGTAGGCATGGGTTTTTTGTGCAACGGCCTTATTGTTTCTTATGCCGTATTATGGGTCATTGTTAAATCGTTCTAGGTTCAAAATTTTTGTTTGTAATTGATCTGTTTGTAAAAAATTGGAGACAAAAACATACTTTGGAAGTATCTTCGTCTCCATATTGCAACCGTTTAAAGAGCCAGGGAAATGAAGCAGCATGCTACGGAATAAAACAGTAGCTGTTGCTAATGAAAACTTTATAAATAAAAAGAATCGATCAATATTTTCTGGGCTGTCACATACCTTGTCATCATATAAAATGGCACAACTTCGTTTTGTTACTCCACAGTACGTAAACATATATAGGGGTGTACCTATGTATTTTATTATACATGTAATAAATCACCAAAACCAACATTTTGTAAGGCAAAATAACTTTCTCTTTAAGGTTGAAGTATTTATCCAGTAAAAAATCATCTTTTGCTTATATGTTACTCAATTGAGAGATTTCTCTAGTATATACAAGAAAATATTAAATGTTAACATGGAATTTTAGATTTTCGGTATGTTTAAAGCACTTAATTACAATATGCATTATTTAATTCTGATTGAGTTCATCGAGAGTCCATGGGGACCTTACTTAATAGAGTATTTCCTTTTAAACTCGTATACGTGTAGTTGTGCGTACGGTCGTGAATCGTGAAGCGTTGTTTTCAGTTGTATGGAGTTTTATGTTTTCCATATAGCCCAGCAGATGGGGTCCAAAATATATTTCGTTCGCCAATTCAAATTCAGGTCAGGTATGTATGACTGAAGTTATTATTACAATTTTCTATGAATTTAAAAAAAACCAGAAATGAGTCTTGAAACACAGAAATATATTTTACATAACATAGACAATCTTATTGACAGGGAATTTTTTATTATATAGGCTATAGTCTATATTACTTTTAATGAAACCGTTTGATCAAACAATAGATCTTTTATATTAAGACCAAAACATGCGAATATCCAAGGCGTAGTCTTTGGTGGTCTTTGTATGCTCACAAGAAATAGGTCAATTATCAATGACATCTATAAACGAAGTAACTATGTAGCCATTTATTATGATAGAAAAACATTCAGTAGCTGCGAACCAAATGAACTAGTGTCAAACAGAAACTTGACAGTTCAGTTTGCGCCACCGGTCCATTTGGTAGTCAGTTACTGCCTTACATATATAAAATGACATTCCTTCCCATACCTTTTTCTCAAAAGGAAATTTATTCCTTCCTCTTCCTTCTCTGTCCCCTCAACTATTGAACTCCCTTTATAAAGATATTTCTACTTTTTGTACAGCCATTTACTTTGCATGTACATAGGTTTAACCTAACCCGTCTGTTTAGAGACTTGACATGGTCGAATTTGATTTTGAAATACTTTTGTTTGTATCTTTACAGCCGAGTACAATGTCCAGTTGTTATGATGATCATGAATAGTATTGGTTTTCTATAGGATGTTTGGTTGTGATTTTTTTATTTTAACGTTGTTTGTACTTGTTTTACGTATTAGAACTTTCAAACGCATGCTACGATGTGAGAGTGACTGTACGTGTATGTATTTACTATAAGGTAACTATTGTAGTCTAATTACAGTGCAAATTTCTTCATCCCTTCTATAGATGAACTTGTCAAAAGTTTTGGATACTTCTTATTTCGCAGTTGCATTGCATATAACAAAATGGCAAACATTTTGTATTTTCCATCGCCTGTAAATACGGTTTACAAGGCTGTTTTAGTAGCTAGTTTCAGTTTGGGTCCTATAGGTCTATAAAAACAGGGCTGATTTTCAAAATATCGAGTAAACATACCATAAATATTAAACGTAAACTTCTTCAGCCCAGCATCAAATATAATCAGTTATTTCTAAATAATGGGGTAGCATTTCATGCAACAACCATTGAATTCACAACTCCCAAGTATAACTGATGAAATACAAGAAAACGAATATTAATAGCGACTCATCCAAACTTTTCTACTGATGCTAACACAGGTGCACTCTTTTTTTAGATTTTGACACATGATTCGGTAACTACGAGCGTTGATGCTGTAGTGTTTTATCGCGGTAAGGAGATCTTCGCTATTTTCCTATTGACGTGTGAAAAAATTACTTCAAATTTACTTAATTCACTTCCTACTATAGTACCATTGACAAATGTAATGAATATTGAATACTTATAACTAAATAGCTACCAATGAACTCATCATCACTCGCCTTTTTTCTCACATTTTTCCAGTATCATGTCCCACCGCAGCAACGAACAACGTTGAAGATTATTCGTGAGTTTTTATACTATAGAAAAGTAGTTCTGTTTGAACTTGCCTTAATCTGCGTTTTCGTGTGACGTTTTGCTATTCGCTGCATATAATATGGTGTGCATAGGGATATGGAGTGGAAACAACTGAGCATTCATTACGCTCATACAATTATCATCAAAAAATCTTCCACAAAGGAATATTTGATTCGGCTATGTTCTAAAATATAGTATTTTTATAATTATAAATATGTACTGCCAAAGTTAAGTCTACTAAGCAAAAGCAAATACTTTTGTTGGCGTGATAGATGGAAAATTATTGATGATTTGCCTTCGGATTTATCCGGTCTGTTTCGTCGAGTTCGCAATAATGTAGGCTTTAGTTGAATAATATATGACATTTGCCATTTTAATAAGGTGTGTGCTCGCTCCGGTTCACGTGTTGCTGTTTCTATGAAATTACCGACAAAACTGCGCAATATCGTCCTTTCTAATTAAACTCAATGTGCTTCAAGCTTCAAGGCTGGTATGAATGTAGAAACTGAGGGTAGTCATATTCAGTTCATGTAAGATATGACATAACAAACTGAAGCTGGCATACTAACACTGTAACAAATAATGAAATTCGTCGACGTCTAGTCTCAGCAAATGATAAGTTTAGTTTGTCATTTACATATTTTCATTATTTAATGCTTGATTTGACTTAGTACTTTAGGTGTGTCATAATATTTATGTAGTCGATTACTGATTTAAAAATTTACAGTATCTCTACTTGAATAATTTTATCATGAAATGAAAAGGAAACGCTAAACTACAGTTTTACATTTACTAATTGTCTTGACGCAACATTTTTTCTTTCGTGTACCCTTAGAGCTAATGCAAGAAGCTACATGGCCATCATGTAACTTCTTGCAACTTATGGCTGATGGACTTTACCGATTATAGTCACTTGTGTTTACAATGCACATTAACGTGATGTGGGCTTATAATTCTTTATTTAATTGAACGAGAACGGGCACTTAGACTTAAATTGCTTCGAAAAATTCCATCTAAATAATAAGCAATGAACAGACTAGTCAAGTCATAATCTATAGCTTTTAATTTGCTAAGGAATGGCGAAGTTAAAATAAGAACGGCACTAAAGATATGAGATCTACAGGGGAGAAAAGGTATGTAGGAACAGGAGATAAAAATTTTAATTTTAGATATTATGCGTGTGAATGCAGATTGGATTAGATTTATCAATGTTATATCAAATGTGTGTGTTTTTGGAGGCTTGTACTCATACAACTATACATGATGGTTTTAAAAGTCTCTGCTGTTGTCTCGACAGCAGAGAAGAAGTGTCTCATTTCTCGCTTGCGAGACTCGGATGAACTCATTCTTGATTTCGTGTCTCGTGTCCCGTTTGCATATGTGTTTGTGTGTCTGTTGTATATTCTTCGTTTCTATATCTATATTACGTATCCTGCAGAAAATTAGTAGAATTTACAACGCAATCTTCATGTTCATATCTGATTAAGGGAGAAAGCAAGTGAAAAATCGTTAAATCCAATAATTTCAGCACTCGATACATGAACTTGCTGGCAAGATTCCCATAACCGCTTGTAACGACTGTCTGAACTACACATTTGTGGATTCAATAACTTCTGTCTACTTCAACTATCATGCAATGTCAGTTTTAGTTTTAGGTTGAATCAGGGAGACTATGCAATACATAATACAAAAGCATGTATACAAGCAGTTATGCAACATCACAGCATTGGACAAAAATATGGGGTTCGTAAAACGTAGCTTTAAATGAAATATCTTGTTAGTCAAAACTGCTGATTTTGTCTCTAATTCGTAGTTGTCATAATAATAACTTTTGAAACATTTCTAACTCACGTCCTGAGTGCAATGTAATTTATGCCCATAAAACGCGTGCATCATAAATGAATGTTATTACCTAGCGTGTGTGATATGTAGGTAGAATGCAGTTACCTAAGTGTGTATTTTAAAATTCTGAGAAAATGCTTTTTAAAATTAAGAGTTATACATATTTACACATGTGTTGGTTTTTGGTTTTAGACGACCTTTGGTTTTCAGTTGTAATTTTTATTTAATATTGCAGAACTAATGTAAGAGCTCAATTTTAATGTTTTGGTCATCAGAGTTACAATTTATATGGTTGTCTGGAATATATCACTAATGTGTACTATCTGTACCATTTTATAGTTAGAACCAATAATGTTGTATGCAATACCCTGATACAGTATTTCTTATTTATAAGATTGTAAATGTTTAGTGAGCAGTGAGCAGAGTTTTATTTTAATAAACATCGGTGTAGATGCACAACGTTTCTTCGTAAAGCGTCATAGATCCACAGTACACCACAATTCCATGTACATAACTCAATCAAACTTTCAGAAAATCAGGTGATTAGTTATTGTAAGTCTTACATAGTAAGGAAAGTAGCTCAATCCTCTGGAGTTTTTTCATATTGTTCACAATGTCATACATAATAGGATTTAAGTGAAAGTTCTGTTATATTCCTATATGTTTTGGAATTTTTTGGAAATTTTCGGAGATGGAATAGTCTATAGTTATACTCTTCTGTTACACATCCCAAGTCAAAATGTCTTTTCAAATAATCTCATGAGGTTTTAACAAGCGTTTGATAAAAAATTGGAAATATCCTATCAAGCCATAAACTGAAAAGAATTAATAATCCTGCTGTACAATATATAATATACTGTGTTTGCTTGCCACTACATATTTTCTAAATTTAAATTCATATCTTTTGGTATCATTTAGTTTTCGACTCCATGTTAAGTCTGAGTCTTCGAACATTTCGTGTGTCCGAAAAACGGCAACAACCTGGCGGTTTTCAGTCGATTTTGGATAACAGTAATTCTTAATCAGTAGGTTTATTGTTAAATTAAAGCTAAAAAACCATGTAAATCTCATGGCGTATTTTTAAGCAATGAAGTATCCAGTGTGCATGTTGATATTCTTCATAAGTAATTGAAAAATTGTGTTTAAATACATAAATGATTTAATTTCTGACACCACCAGCACATGAATGTCTGCACTACTCACGTTATAATTTATTATAGCTGTAATCAGTTGCACGAATGCAATTATTTAAGTGTTTTGAGCCTTATATCTTATATTGGCACATTTGAATTTTGTATAGTGTATAATTTTTAGGAAAATTGCGAGTTTGAATATAGTAGGTAAATTATAATAATATAAATGGAAAATGTACTATGTAATTTTAGTGCACATTATGTATTGATTTAAAAATCATTATAAACCTAAATAGCAATAACTGCTCTGTTGCTTTTTTAAAACTTCACCTCGCATCATTTTGGGTTTGTATTGATTATACACTACACTGCAAACGAAACAGACTAAACATTTTGCACTTTGCACTGTAGTTTATAAAATAGCAAATAAATAAAGTAACATTTTAATCAACTTAGTTTCGTCGCTCCGTATCAAAATTTCCTTTTTATTTTTATTTCTTCAATCCCGATCCTCCGTTTCACTAAATTGATATTGTCTGTGCACAATAGTTTGTGCTTTTTCTTACACACGTTTAGGTTCATAATTTTTATGTATATTTTTAGTATTTTACCGAGTTGTCCAACATTAAGGGTCATATGGGAAATGGGAATGAGTCAATCATGCTTGTAAATGCAAAGATTCCCGTAGTTTGAAATTTCCAAAGGAGCCTAAATTTTGGACAACCCTGTATTTTCAACTTTCACAGATAACATTGTAGGGAAATCACAAACATCCACATAAAAAACTTTAGCACATTGACTTGTATTTTTGAAAAGAAGGTATTACTGTAGAGCGAAAGTTCTTGACGCATCATGACATAATTTTTCCTATTGTTTATTAAACAGCAAGTAATTTTTGCAAATTTTCTTTGCCAACCTCTGAAATTTTTTAACTAATTCGTATACATCCTCGAGTTTAACTTTATATGGACAAGTCGTGAAATTATCAACACGTTAAAATTCCCCAAAATATACTGTCAAACAGGAAACCTGTCACCACTGATGACTCGTCAGTGTAGCTATCTAAGTACATAAAAAGTTGCGTCTGAAACTTTCGCTCCACAGTGAACTTAAGCAAATCCACTAATCAATTGAGGTGGATAAAGAGTGTTACGTATTTGTTTATCGTAAAAGTATTTATTTAAAGAGGTAGAAGTCGATATGTAGAATTAATAAAGGAATTGAAAATTATAATAATATATGAACTGTGTCGATTTTTGTCGTTTGTGTATTCCTATCATACCTTTACCAGTATTTTTTAACTCTTTTTAATAGATATTGACGCATGATTCGGTCACTGTCGCAGTGGACGCAGTCGTTTATTATCGGGGTAACGTATTCGCTATTTTATAATAATAATAATAATAAGCATAACACATCATAGTCATACATACAATACATAATTAAATAGCCTACAGCTGAATAGTGTTTTTGAACTTGGTCTTTAACTAGTATTATTTGGCGTCTTTTGTCTTTCATACTTTGGTATTTAATTTTTAGGCTCCAGACATAAGATCTTTCAAAGATTTGTAGATTACCTAAAAGTTTTAGGATTTATGATTTATATTTATCGAATGTTGGTTTTGTTTGTCACTAAAAAAATTAAACAGTATATCGTCAACCAATTTTTCGAATTTTATGTATACGTATTTCATTTTTTTTACTGTAATCTGACTCAAACAGACGTTATAATATATGAGTATTGAAATTAATTATACGAAAAAATGATAATATCAACTAACATAATCTAACTAATGATATTTTTTAAATTCGAAACTAGTGTATAATCCCACTGTCGCCGTGTCCAACGTAGTAGACTACAGGTATCAAACAATAATATAAAATTGCAATGAATAAGCATGAGAAAAATGCATTACTTTGGTATAAATGTGCTTTTTAATTACTAATTGAATGGTTCTAAAGACAAAATCCAAAATATTGCCCGTATGAACGACATGCTGTAGTTAATTCTGTGGTTATTTGTTGTTTGTGAGCTTTAATCAAAATTGATGTTCTCGCATTCTTGCATTATGTATCATGTATAACACACTTGTTTTCTCATGGGTAATATCTCGGCAATTGTAAGACTACTCTTCAATTACACGATGCTCTTTTCCATGACTTTAAATTGTAAAGACTTGTAATTAAAATAAGTCCTACCTGTTCATGTATGTTCGGCATCGTATTTTATTATTCCCCTCTTATTTTCAATATTCCAGCATTTCAATTCGTAGTCTGTATGACTTATTTATGTATAATATATTATATATGGTAGTTCTTGCAAATTGTAAATGTTGCGTACATACACCTTCATCGTGTTGTATTACACCAAAAAACTCTAAATATGTTGTAAACTGTAATAATATATTGTGGTGAAAGTAAGGATGTTTTTTACTTTGCATTACTGAGATTGTTTTGATAGTTAACTCGTTTGGATGTGAGTAGTGTAAAAATGAATTATTTACTCTTGAGATTTTCAATATTTCAGGCGATGCTAGTTTTTGACGGTAATGAGTAAATAAAATATCATGATATATCATTTTTGGACATTGGTCTATATTTTTCAGTGTGAATGAATGGGCAGTAAATACCATTTGTCCATTGTCCATAGTCCATAGGATGTTGAAATAAGGAGTAGAAGATTGCATGTGTTATAGCTTTGAGTGAATTGATTGAACCGGAGTAAACGCATTCGCTTTTTAGCATAGCATTTGATTTAAAAGTAATAATTGTAAATGATTTGCTAACAAGTCAACCAAGTGGAAGACATTTTAAAATGCTTGTTCTTGTTTTAGATGAGGGTTGTATCTTACGTGCATGCTACAATGTAACATGAAATAACTATGTTACAAGTTGCTAGGTTACACTCGTAGATTATTAGCTTCTCAAAAATTTACATTAAATATAATACATACACGCAGAAATTGTGACCAGTGAAGCGTAATTGTCGAAACGTTTTGTAGTTACACGTTACACTCGTTACTTTCGACATTTTTTTCGGGCGTTTCTGCATAGTTTGGAAACACGAGAAGTAAAGCTCTACCCATGCTTTTATTTTGACATGCTTTTGATGTTGGAGTGTGAAAAATGTCAAGCATTTTTTATTTTCTAATTGTTTAGCTTGTGACTTGTAACTAAAATAAGATGTTGAGAAAGAAAGTTGTGCAGTGAAAGTTTTGCAGTGTTGTTTACATGATGGAGCATGTTAGCTTGTATTTTGGTTTGTTGTTGTGTCGCAGAGGCGTTTTAATTTTTTTAAACAATTGAACCTTTCAATTTTCTTCTTTTTTTCTAGTCACTCGACGAGACTGTTGGCTGCCACGACACTCAGGTACTATATAAAGATTTTCACGTTCGTCATATCCATAAACATCCATGATTATGATAAAGACATTATTATAAAGAACGAAAGTATTAAATAATTAATTAATTTAATTTCATGGACAATAATTTTTTTTCAATGTAGGAATGTATTGGGAACGAAGAATCTCGCAGAAATTCTATCAGAACGAGAGTCAATTTCCCACACTATGCAAGTAAGTACATGTATCTATTTGAATGAAACACGAAATTTCATTACAAAATTCATCTTGCACATACAAATCGATGTGCGATATAAAGGTTTAGATATAGATTAAGTATATTTTATCTATTTATCAATGTTTCCCTTATAGACTTCTTTAGATGAAGCAACGGACCCATGGGGAGTGAAAGTAGAGCGAGTAGAAATGTAAGCATAAAGAATTCCAATCCAGATACTATTTTTTTAAAAAAGAAAAATAAAACGGACACGGGGCTATTCCTAAAAGGATTTTGTGAATTTTGTTAAGATAAGATAGGGCTTAAATAATCGCATTGTATTGTATTGTGTTTGGAACATGGTTATGTAATACTTTTATATTTTATTTAACTCAACAGAAAGGATGTCCGACTGCCAGTACAACTTCAAAGAGCAATGGCAGCTGAGGCGGAAGCAGCCCGAGAAGCCAGAGCAAAGGTCATTGCGGCAGAGGGTCAGTGCAAAGAACGATATTGATATAACATTATCAAAATACATTATTTATGCTCTTACTTTCATAAATGAAGGACTGATAACCAAATATTAAAACATGAATCCTAATTAATTATTTTGCTAATAACAATTTGGATTTAATTCTCAACTTTAGGTGAGATGAAAGCCTCCAGAGCTCTAAAAGAAGCTTCAGACGTCATGATTGAAAGTCCGGCTGCTTTGCAACTCCGATACCTTCAAACATTAAATACTATCTCTGCAGAAAAGGTAAGTATAATATAAATACATGTATTTCTCTTTCGAAAACTTTGTAAGAAGGAAATTATGCACGTACCATTTAGTAACTGGTTTCATAATCTTGACTTTCTTTTCTTCCTTTAGAACTCTACGATTATTTTCCCGATTCCAATAGGTAAAGTTTGTAACTTATATTTTACAATGACAACTAACAAACAAAATATTTTTACTTGCGTTTTGACGTCATTTCAATAATTTTTACCCTATGATATTTGTTTAGATATTTTGGCACCGTTCATTGGCCCACACGCAATGGGAAAGAAGTAGCAGAAACTATACATGATCAAAAATGTATTGAAAGAAGAACTGAACAATTCACTGACAACAAACCAGGAAAGGACAAAGACGAAAATATCACCTGAAAATGTACTAATAACATTGTCTTGAGCTAAATGAGAAGAAAAATACAAAATCAAAATAATAACATAAAAATATAAACCAGAAAACATTTAATTGTTCTTAATCTATCAACCAGTGTTTTGAATACGCTTGATTCCTGTTATTACTAATCTACTTGATTCTTAATAATATTATTGTTGTACTGTACTCTTTTCGATGAAACGTTAATGAACAAACCTGGTTTTGAAAAATACACACACGGTTTGATAACGCGTGGAGAGAATAAAGAAGACACTATATTATTTTGGAAATCATGTTTCTACATACCTGAAACACATAACAAATTACTGTAAACTGTCCTGCGAACAGAACTATTTACGGATATTATATTTACAAAATATTTTAAAATTTTATTTCAAAGAGCTATTATATCTCGAAAAAATAGCTACATCCGAAATAACTGAATAATGATAACAATATTTTGTGCACATATTGTGTACATGTACAATGTACAATAACAATTCCTCATCTCATTATCACGAAGAATACAATAATTCATTCAATGACGATAATCAGTGTGTAAGAAAACACCCAACAAACTAACAATCTGTCTACTTTTCAACGCGAGTTTTAATATTATACGGAATACTCTTTAATTACTAATGAATCGGATTCGAAACATTTTATTATTGAAAAAAATGTATATGTGAAAATATTGCCGAAGAAATCTAAAATATTCAATGTTCACTATGTAATAGATAAGGATGACTTTACTGTTATTGTGTACGTTTGGAACTTTAGAATTTTTATGAATGTTTCAAATGAACAAGATTATTTATTGAGTTAAAAATGTGTTTGTGAAAAGCGAAAATGTTACGAAAGAACTTAAGAAGAGGGAAAGAATTATGTACAATATATTGCTTATACATTTGGTACATAATATAATAGTGTTAGAAAATATTCATACCTGTTTCGGAAAATATTATATAATAATATATGATAGATGTAATTACAACAATAATCAATTTTGGAAGACATATGGACTAAGACTAAAAAAGAATTTGTAAGATAATACCAAAACATAAAATAATCATGTTATACAAAATAAACATTAATTATTACTGTTTATTATAGATATGAAAATATGTTATGACTTTATATAATATATGCTATCATCAATTACTATTATTGGTGGTTTTTGATGTATAATGCAAAATATGTAATTTACATACCTAAAAAGCATCAAATGTAATTTACAAGGGGTAATTATGTGTCGTATGCCATAATACAAATAACAAACCTAAATCCTAAATGTAAGCAAATTGTTACTTACTTACTATAACCTTAATTTAAGACCTATTTGTATATTATGTAATATAAATGCACACTGCATTGCCTTGTTGCCTCTTATTTTCGTTTTTCTTTGTTTAATCCATATTCTAGTACCCTTGATTTTATCTTTTTTCAAATTTGTATGTAGTTTTGTTATAGAGAACCTGATTTATCCTTATACACCACATCCAAATAATTATTACATACTGTTATTATTGTAAAATTGAGTCAACTGTAATGTTGGTGTTTTAAAAGATATCGATCAACTTTGTTACGTATACTTATTTTTTTCTTAATCAAGTGTACATATTTTGTATAAATATTGGTTTAATTTGTACTGTACAAGCTTTGTATTTAAATGTTTCTTTTTTATTAAGTTTAGAACGCCATTACAATTAAAAATACCCGTACATCATTTAATATATGAGTATTGTATCTACTGTGCAGGACTTTATTATTACGATGTAAATATAATATAAAATACGTTTGTTATTTACTCCATGCCAAGCTGTAATCATACGGACAAATTTAGTAGGAACAATTCACTAAATTCACTCACAAACATTAGAATAAGAAAAAAGATGGAAAGAAGAAAAAAGAAAAGAAAAATAATTATATAAATACTATTATGTCATGATATAAGTACTATACTATGAAATGTAAATTTGTAAATCATCATATTAAACCTAAAACCTTTGCACATACAACTCGTTTTCGTTTTATACCCATTTATTAATTTTCTATTTCTGATTTTTCTGAAAAAAATCTGCATGCATTTGCATTGTATGTGTAACATGTAACACATTTTTTTCTTATACAGTCTGTAACATTCATTAGTAATTAGTACCTACATACGTAGCTTTTCAGGTTTTCACAATTGCTCTTTAAACATTTTCATTTTCTGCTCATTGCATCTTGTTTCATCTAATGCCTGCAAGCCCCTTTATAAATTCGTAACTGTGCACAAATATAAACTATCAAAAAATCCTTGAACAAACAAAAATAAATTACACATTTAATTCAAATTTTAATTATTTGTACGTGGCCATATGTACGTTGCATAGCGAATGTACTGAAAGTACAAACAAAGTTATTAACACAGCTTCTTACAAAACGCACAAATGCTAGTAATATTTATAATTAGTACCCCCATTTCATTCTTGCAACATGCTTATTAAAACAGGGAAGTATTATGTAACTAAGTATTTGGTGACACGGGACATAACATGGAGACCCGTGTTCAAATGTTCAGTAGACTGTATACTTCTAAAGATCAAATTTCCGTTCACGCATACTTTCATTAGTTTTCATTACTCATCGTTGGCACAACTGCACAAGGAAAACGTTTCATAATTATGCATTGTTATTGCAATCATGCAATATAAGAATGTAACAGTGTTCGAAATTAAAACGAGTTTATGACTAGTTTTTGATTTTCTTGAATTTTACTATTAAATCGTCGATTACTGCTGTAATGGGTGGTCAGTAGTAATCAGTATTTGATTTACTTTCGATTTGCTTATCATAAAAGCATATTTTCACAGCTACAATTTTCCCTTTGATTTATATTTTATATTGTATGCTAGTTCACTTTTTTATAAGAATTCTACATTCTACATGATGTAATCCTTATAAGCTATACTAAATATTTACTAAAATATAAATACTTGGTTAGTGATAAATACTGATTAAGAAGATATTTCAGTGTACTACAGCGTAAGTATGTTGTTAAATCTGAAGTCACCCTAATGCTCAACGAAGTTGTAAATACGTATTATAAATAAAATAGGATTAAATGTAAGCTTGTTACTTTTAGTGTAAACGTTCTGAGGGAATCTAAAATAGTTAAACAAGCATAAAGTTAAATGAAAATAATATACACAGATGTGTGTAGTGTATGTGTGTTGGCATCTGTTTTTTCATCTGAAATTTGAAAGTAATAATATCACTAGGTAACTATACATAACTAACTATATATAGATGATATATCTGTATATATAAATATATTACAGCTCACACCATTTATGATTTAAGGAATAGGATTAAACACAAATCAAAATGCAAAAACTGGGCTTGTGTCTTGCACCTTGCACAGACCACAGACAAGCACATTGTTCATCGATCTGACCAATCTTTAACAATTATTTTCACTAATGAGACTATAACACGTTTCAGCTACCATAATATCAATAATCATATATTAAAAAGAAAAATGACGAGTTTCCAGTTTGCATCTGCAGAATTTTAGCTTACGTTTTGACTGCAATATAACGCAGTTTTCCTTTGGACTTAAAAATCCTATTCTTAAGGAAATAAACTTACCTCCTCGCTGAGAATTGCAAACTCGTGCGTAGCGACTACCTCCCAAAATAAATTACAAAAACATTATACCTGTTTATTTGTTTAGGTACACATCATGTAATAATATTGCGTAATCGTATACAAGCTTGTAAAATATATATTTATATAAAATGTGATGCCAAAACATTCGTACATTTTCAAAGTTGACGTGAATGAAAAATAAGTAACAAGGAGCTAATTTACATGCATGTAGTGTGTAGATTGTAGTTTTGTGCACTGACTGATATTCCAGAGTAAATTAGTATTTTATTATCAAGGGCTTTTGCGATGCGGAACAGAGCAGAGAGCAGAGAAGAAGAATTTCGAGCTACATGCTTTCTTCCACACCATCATATATCTCTATAAGTCAAGTGACTGAATTTAATTGGTCATCTAATTGACCCAAATTGGCGTAACAAGTCATTTAGCTACGCGAGTGCAAATAAGATAATACAAATTATACTCAGATCCGATTTCTACAACAAACTACACACAGCTCGCCGAGCCTTCTTTGCATGTGTAACACTGATATTATGTACATACCTACTTCAGTATATCTCTTCTCACTCGTTTCGTTTGTAGATAAATAATGTCGTACGTATACGGTATTTATACAGAGAGAAGTTTAATCAATGGCATAATGCTCTGCTACATATATGTGTATGTATGCATGTATGTGTTCATTCAGATTTTATGCACACATGGAGGATGCCCTTGGACTTCCATTTGTTTTGATTGTGACATAATAGAAATATTTAACTTATAATGGCCAAAACAAATAGATGATGCAGAAGTTGAGCAGCAAGTTCATTTTCCCCCATTGCAAACTTGGAGCTTGCATCCTACATTGTCCCTATGATAAAAAATACCCAAACTTTTCTAAATATGTATGTATGCACGGAGGTCTCGTCATTAGAACCATGCATATTCTCAAAGTTTTTTTCCGATGTTGAGTACCGGTCACTGGAAAACTAAAATCACTTCAAAATCAAATGCTTCCAACTACAGTTAATCAAACTTATAGACAGAAATTTACTTTTTTATTGTCAACTTATCGAAAAGCTACACACTATGCTTTTCGTTAAAGTACGCTGCATTTATGTAGAGGTTTTACTGTAGATATACATTGGTTTATCTTCTTTATCTATATTACATCTTGATATCTCAGCGACTTTGTAAACATTGAACATAAAAACAAGCAAGGCAGGCTATACGCAATCGTTCCATGGATAAAAATAGAGTTGGGCCACACAAAAAATATTAATTTTGTCCTTCATCCAACATATATCTCACTTCCGCTCCCAAAAAACAGTTCTGTCATCTTTGTAAGTTTGTGAAACCTTTATGTATTTTGTAAGCGAATTGCAAAGGACATTGAAAGCCAAAGAGACGCCAGGAACTTTTCCCCGAGTACACAAAATTGAGTATAAAAATACAATATTTTTTGAATTATACGTCCCAGCATCCTTTCCCGTTTGCCGATCGTACATTTTTATAGCGGTGAACAATTATTGAGCGCCCTAACATATTGTTTTTTTGCGGATGCTTTTACTTTTTATGCTTCTAATTCGGATAATGACGACGTCGTTAATCCTTCGAGTATCATATAAAACCCCCAAAAGTTTTGACCGCCTGTGCAAAATTCACAATAGATAATGCATGTGCTCCTAGTCCAGAATAAAACTCCCTATTTTCTGACTACTTGCACACAATGCTAATAAACTGTGGAGGACGTGAGAAATTTGTCGCTTTATTTCTGGGCCCGGAGTATCTAGGTATGCAACATTTTTTCTGTTGAGGAAGAGACTGCAATATTTGTCCAAAGTTTTTGTTTTTAAGGTACTGTGTTTCGATAAGACACTATCACTTGCTTTTTTAACACGGGAATAAAGCATGATTATGACTATTGTCTTTTAGGCAGTTCATTTTCTTTCCAAGGAAGAAAAGTCCTTCCAGCGGGTAAAATATTAGGATATTGTCGTTCCGGTCTAAAAATTTCTTTCCAGCTCCTGGGAAATGAGAAAACGAAGGCTTATCCTCAGTTGGCTGGAAACTCGAGACTTGAACATGGCAAATTCATGCCACATAAATTTGTATGCATATACATACATACATGCATATGTATAAAGTATATGTATGTTGAAATGCTACAATACAAGTACAAAAACAACCTACAGCTTAGAAATATATAAATAGATAGACTTTATGTATTACTGAAAATCGAAACCAATTACACAAGCTCCTCGTAAATTTTCTTTAAATCTGAAAGGTTGGTCTGTGAATGCGAATAAAAAATACACTTTTCCCTTCATTTTCCGTCTCTTTCTCTCGGTGGACTTTCTTCTTGTTTTTCTTGTCCCGTGTTCGCCACGCCGGCTCAAACGGGCCGCACAAGCTGGTATAAGCTCCACAAATAATAGATTATGTACACGTGCATGTATACCTACAATATACAATGTACACTGTACACATGTGTGCTCATCTTTCTCACGAAATATCGTAACTTGCAATTTGATGTCCTCTCGCCGTCGTTAATATTTATATATACTAAAGCAATTTTAAATTATCATAGTTTGATGAAAAGGCAATACGGCTCATTTATAGCATGGAGAAAGCAAAGCAAAGCACGAGGCCAATTTTCCTCTGTATACTACTTTCTACCTAATGAACCAGCATTCTCCTTTCCTTTTCAAAGATTTTCTGATTTTATATTTGCTGAGGACCTTTCTAAGGAAAGATCCATTTAACTCCAAGGATCTAATATACGTTTATAGCAATTTTCATGGAAAGCAATCACGAGAGCATCTTCCTTTAATTTGCTTCAGAATTTTTCCTTTAATGGTGGTTGAATTCACTAATTTAAGAGAAGCCTTTTTTGTTAGCTTTTCAGTTTTTACCTTAAATCTTAAATAAAGAGAATTAGCTCTAAGAGCCATTTAATGTTTAGGTAAAATGCAAATTAAAGAAAAAAACAGCAGCTTGGGCCCAAATGTCTCAGAAGAACTTGATTGCTCATTTTTTATACACACTGTCTCAGTCTAGCCGTTTAGCAGACGGTCATAATAGCAATAATATTAAAATGGAAGATACGTGAAAAATTCTGCTGAGAAACTGGTTTTATTATGCACGTTCGATCAGACAATCTGTGTACCTAGAATCCAGATCTACAGACTTGATTACAAGGGTATGCATAATACGACTGTAGCTAAATCTTAAATCAAAAGACGGTACGAAATTTATTGCTGGCTGCGGGTACAATAGTGTTGTAAAATGTATATTAAATATTCGAATAATGGTTGTACCTCTATTGTATTTAAAAATTACAGCGCAACACAATCAAATAGTATGTATACACTGTACATGTACTAAAAATGAGAATTTATCTGTCTAATATTTTTTGGCCAGCAAATGTAGGAAAACTGGACAACGAGTTGTACAAATTTTTAATGTGATAAAGTACATATGCTCACAGTGTCCATATTTCTTGTGAAGCTGTTGAATCAAGCATCACTTGTAGAATATCAATTTCATATGCATTAAATTTCATGGACGCGTTGACACAAATACATATTATGTATACCCGCAATAAGATTTCAAGTTTTCAACCAACCACTCATCAAAACTTCTATGAGTGACGTGAATCCGTTTGAAACTAACATGTTATCCTATTATTTTTCCATGAAAATAATTAATGTCTGGGAAAAGTCAAGACTTCAATTTACTCAGAGTAGATAAAATTTGCAGGTTGTTGAATCAACTAAAGTTAATGTCTCTGGTCTCTGGATTAACACGACGTTCCCAAAACGAACCCAAAAACTTTATACGAAGTGTTAATGACTAATTTGAAAGACTTGATGTGAGAAAATGGTACAAGAAATTAAAAATAGTACACTACATCTCATTAATTAATCGTGTTTTATGTTAACTAAAGCATGAGGAACTCGCATCTCAACTAGTTTGTTTTTCAAGTTTTGTTTCAGCAAAAGTTGTAAACTTTTTGAGATCAAAATATATTTTCATTAGATACTCGAATTATATGTAGTAACTATTGCATCACAGTCTGTTTTTAAACTTATGATGTCACTTTTACAAAGGTCAAAGCTCTATTACAGAGAATGTATAAACAGTACAGCAAGAACTTTTGAAAATGAAAATATTAACGAAAACAATACGTTGAATAAACTTTAAAAGTAAAAGGAAACTTTATGGTAATATAGAAAGTGTTTAAATAGAAATGAGGATTAGATATCTAGTAAATTTTTGCTTCAATTTTATAGTTCCTATCTAATGCCAAACGACCTGTTGGAAACATTCTGCTATGTTTGGTGAAAATCCTAGAAAGGTTTTGTAAAACACATAAGCAGCAAGTATGCACACTGAATAAGAAATATACAGGACTAACAATAAGCCATAACTTGAACTACACACTTCAGTTCTCCACTGCTGGTGAAAGTCAACCAATTTAAGCGGATTATTAGGTCCTTTGTATTTTATTGGCTTTTCAAAACTTTGTTAAGGTCCATAAGCATTTTCAATCTTTTAAAATGATATTCTACAATAAGCTGTTAAAAGGTTATTTTTAACTGTCAGAAAGGATTTTTTGTGCATCTCAAAATTGTGAGAATATGTGTATCATTTATTTCCACACTTACGTAAAGAGCTCAATCGTTATGTAGACAAATCTACGGCCTGTATGAAAAGGGAAAACATAGTTACAGCTAACTTTTACAAAAACCTACATACCGTTATACGTAGGGCCCGGCACATGAAACCGACCGAGACATAAAATAGCAGGAAGGAAACGACTCACAACCTACTGATCGTAGTATGTTGTGTGTTGTTACAAGGGCAAGCGCTGTATAAATTTTCAAGTCAATCCCTTCACGGATAGGGAAATGAGAGACAAAAACATAAGGATTAAAATTTCGGTTTTCAAACATCGAAATTTTTTTTTCGGGTTCAATTAGGCATGAGATGTTTAAACGGGAAGTGACAGCAAAAAGATTATAGCCATAATGAAGGCAATTTAGTTCCACGTCTAGAGGTATCCTACTCAAAAATATTAAGCCCCGTTTACTATACTCTCAGGCAACATTTATTGAAAAAGTCAATTTTTGGGTCTTTTACATGTATTTCTTATGGCGCTACGGTTTAAATTTCGCTTTCACTTTCACTTCATTAACCTCCAAAGTTTAATCATTTGGCAAAACTCTAAATTTCGCCCGATTTGCAAGAAAGTCATATCAGTTGGACCAGAAATGACTACCAATTACGGTGCATGCACGCATTTGAATCAACTCTGGTTTTTAAGCAATGTGCAGACATTTGAAAATCGGAATTCGGATTTTTCGGTGAATTTACGTTCTTGTCTCTCATTTCCCTATCCGTGAAGGGATTGACTTAAAAATTTATACAGCGCTTGCCCTTGTAACAACACACAACATACTACGACCAGTAGGTTGGGAGTCGTTTCCTTGCTGCTATTTTATGTCTCGGTCGGTTTCATGTGCCGGGCCCTACGTATAAAGTGTCTGACCAACGCAAGGTCAAAGCAAAAAGAGACGAAAAAGTTCCATCCGGAGCTCCAAGAACAAGTTTTCTGCACCTTTTTTATCAGATGCTGATCAAAGATTGGTGGGGGACAATCAGGGACAATCCAGACCATAATTAAAGGGTTTGTGTTGTAAAAGCAAAAGGGAAGGTGGACAAGGGAACCTTCGAGAGGATGAGATTGTTCCGCGGCAACGTGTTTCCCCGCAATTACAACAACAGCAGCCAATGTGCTCACTGTAGCAACCCCAACTGTCAACGTCGAGCCAGCTTCAGTCGTACGAAAGCATTTTTGGTTTTTTTTTGTCCATGATATTTTTTGGCTTTCCCCTTAAATCGTGTGTTTATCATTCAGAGATGAAAGAGGGCGACACGGACAAGGACAGCTGTTTAAAAATGACGATGGTGGATCTGGACAATGCAAAGGAGGATCTGCTGTTCAAAAAACGGGAGAATGAGCTCAACACCTACATTTTTGTGGCGTGGGTGAGCCTCTTCTACATTGTACTCCCCATTTCCGTCCTCACCACCTTCTACATTTATGACTGGCTATGAATAAATGAATCCTGCGCATTTCATAATATGTTCATACCAGGATTTTTGGAAATTTCAGCAAAATCTCCATACTTGTCTTCTCTTGGACTTGTTTTATCGAACTGAGCTAATAAAGCTAAATTTAATTTTGGAATTCAAACTACAAATGTGTAAATGCTCGAGAATTTAGATTTATTTTTTTCTCAACTAAATATTTTACAAGTAACCGGTAAAAATACATAATTTTTTTTAAACGCACGACTGCGTCACATTTTGATCAAAAAAAATCAAACAGCACAATTTTATTGATATTGCTAGGTACGAATTTTCACACAAAATAAAAAGTACAGTAAAAAATTACCGAAATGCACTAAATAATGTACGAAGTTTGTCAAAAAGTATAATTCTACAAAATTCAGGATGTCGGCTCCAAATTTCATAAAAAAGCACATATTAAAATTGCTAACATTGCTATAAGTATGTACCATGTACGTGGGTTACAGATGGACCTTTGGGTCAATATTTTGCAACAGAAAAGAAACAAGAAACGGAAGAGCTATAAGGCAAAGTCAAAGAGATAACAATGAAAAACTTGAATACAGTTGTTGAAAACGTGATTAACTCATCCAAGTAGATCTGAAATCTGAAGCTACAGCTGGTCGATCGAATCTTTCTTTCCCTTTCTTTGATCCTCTTTACTCCCCTGTCCTATGGAGTCGGACTTGTCCAGGAGGGAGGATATGATGGACGGGTCGATGCTGGGGGTTTTGGAGGGGATATCCCCCACCACAAGCCAACACAGAGCCGTGGTGATGCTCGAGGGCACCGCTCGAAAAGGGTGGAAGTCCGGGGACTCCTGATACGTTTTCGGGGGGTAGTCGTCCAGCATCGTAAAGTTTAGCACGTCCAGACACAAATCCTGAGGAATTCGACGTTTTTTGAAAAAAAAGTAGGGGCATTAAAAACTGTTAGAGTTTAGCGTTTTTTTTAAAAAAAATATCGTTTTTTGAATAAGGTCATATTTTTTTAAAACAGGTCGCATTTTTTGAAAACAGGTCACTTTTTTTAAAAAAGGTCGTTTGGTATCAAAAATAGGGCGTTTTTGGAAAGGGGTAGTTTTTCGTAAAAAGGTCGTAATTTTGGAAAAAAGATCTTAATTTTGGGAAAACCATCGTAGTTTCGGAAAAAAGATGGTAATTTCGGAAAAAAGCGTAATTTTTGAAAACCGATTGTAATTTATGAAAAAAGATCGTAATTTTGGAAACAAGATCGTAACTTTTGAAAAAAGATCGTAACTTTTGAAAAAAGATCGTAACTTTTGAAAAAAGATCGTAATTTTGAAAAAAGATCGTATTTTTTGATAAAAGGTTGTATTTTTTGAGAAAAGGTCTGTTTTTTGAGAAAATGTCATAGTTTTTGAAAAAAGGTCATATTTTTTGAAAAAGGGTCATACTTTTTGAAAAACGTTCGTCATTTTTCAAAAAATTGTCGTATTTGTCAAAAAAAGGTGACCATTTTTGAAAAATATCGTTTTTTCACATACTCTTAGAAGAGGACTGGTCGCTGAAATGAACAGACTGGTAAAACCGTCGAGTTTGGCCAGGCGAATATTTTCGTTCATGATCATTTGAGTCACGATCACGTTCTCCTTTCTGAAAGTTTAAAAAACGAAAATACTTAACATTCACGCGGATTTTTTTCAGAATTTTTCAGATTTGTTTTTAAAAGACAAAACAAAATTACGCA
>JAQIVE010001127.1:0-27470 GCA_034698285.1 Sminthurinus bimaculatus
AGCTTTTCTCAATGAAAGAGTGCTGATGAGTGGCATGAACTCGTCAGAACCAGAAGACGACGAGAAACAAAAACGAGACAAGTTGTATGTACATACGAAGCACATTGTATGTATGTATGTATTGTACTTACGTACGTTACGTACAGAAGATTTCTAAACGAAGCTTATACACGAGTATTTGTGTACTTATAAAATATACCAGAGTCTACATGATATGATTTTCTTAACATTAATATTAACTTGCCGGGTTTCCAGCTGTGTAAATCTGAACTATTCATTGGGATTCAAGTTGTTTTCGCTATTATTATTATTATTATTAATATTCGCTTTTAGAGTCTGATGTGGTTGACTTGATAGGCTTTACACAATGTTTATATACATTTTACACGTTTCTTCAACGGTGTTGATGCTGTATCTATACCTAATCTAAATAGAATTCCGACACTTTCTTGGTAATGTATCATAATATATGTATAGAGTATAGAGGTTCTGCGAAGCTCGAATCTGACTGTAGACTGTAGACTTTCGAGGTTCAAGAAAAAGGATGTCTTAAAAATTGTGTAGTGTCAAAATTATTATATGCCTCGACATCCTTTATCTCAAACGTCATAGCACGGTTTGCAGAACCTCTATTCAATAGTTAGGTATACATTTGTAATATTTGTCGAGACTTTGTAAAAACTTTAAGTTTAATTCATCTCTTGAAATTGAAATGAGCAACCACTATGAATAGTTTTGGTATGACCCTTAAGCAATTTTGTGTGTATGCATTCATGATGAGATATGCATAAGAAAACTTCATGTTTGATTTTCGTCTCCTCTCAAAGTTTGAAAGGAAAAGTCAAAGGGGGAGGCCAAGTGAAGAGTGAGAAGTTGTCGCCATTCAATTTATAATATTTCGACTTGTCTACTTATTTATGATGAGTGTCAAACCCTGAAATGCAAGTGTCTTTCAGCATGGTACTGCAACGATTCAGTCAATGATTTCTCTGGTTTGTGTGTAACATAAATGCATATGTATGTGAATTTATGCATGGATACACGAATAGACAATTTGATTCGCATTTTAATTTCAAATAATAATAGTAATAAGCCATAGCTGTGTTGTATTTATAAGAATAAATCATGAAGTAGACGAGTCCAGCATTTGATTTGTAGTCTCCAGTGTCCATATGTTTCAACCCGTAATTCCTCTGTTGTATATACAAAGAAAATGCAAACTACAAACGCAAGGAAACCGACGACTGCATGTACATATTGTATTTACAGTATACATGGTAATCGAGAGTGTTTCATGTTTCCTTTCCTGGTGGTCGTTGAGCCTCAAGATAGTCAATATCAAGTAACTATCGTCAACGAGACGAGACTATGTATTATGTATGTGTAGCAAAGGAGTGAGATATTTTTATTGTATGATGTGACGACTCTTGTTTTGATTGCTGGTTTATTCCTGGTGATTTATATGTATGCGTATGCATGTATGTACGATGGCATATTTCATATGTGACGGACATGAGACAGATCTCATTCAAGCTTAAGCAGCCACGCACACACACACAGGATATGCCGAAATATGACTTATACTCATGAATCATGGTGCATGCCAGTTTACTGACTTATCAGAAAGTCAAGTCAACGCATACAGCTTGTGTAATTTAAAGTATTATGCATATTTTATTCCGTGTAATTGCATTGTAGAAAATATTTATGTTGAGGGTTTTAGAAATAAAATCATGGTGCATATATACATAAATAATAACATTTATGTTAATATGAGATAGTCAATTTGCTGTTGATTCTATGGTGATTGACGATGGGACTGTACATGAGATACAGGTACATACAGGTTTACTGGAAATCAATCAATTGCGGGAGTATTCAGTATTTTTCTTCCTCTGCTTATCCTTTATCCCCGACCGCATTAGCGGTGGAGTGTTGCTGTTAGATATTATTACTACTATTTCTGGAAGATAAAATGTTGTCCAATGTTGACATATGAGAATGCCGTTGATGTCTAAAATATATCTTATATGCATATGCTTGTGTCAACTCCTCTCACTTTTTTTAAGCATCAAGCTAGTTAATACGATTTGTATTGCATCTTTCGTCACTCAGTCACAATCCTGTGGGTTTACTTTAATTTTTTACACATGCATACATATTTTGATAGAGGGTGATGATAAAAGCCTGGAAATATTGAAATTTCAGTATGCACGGGTACCATATTTAACCATATTCGTATGTGTAGACAATGAACATATATGTGAATTAATCTGTCCAAATTTTGTGTGTGTAGAAAGTCAGCATGGTATAAAGTGTAGTATAGATTGAGTGTTAATGGCTAAACGGCAACGGGAGAAGGAGCCAGACTTTGTTGCTGCTGTCTGTATGTTTTTTGAAATGGAAAGGTATGTTATCTCGCTCGTTGTCTTTCTCTGTGTGCAGTTGATTAGCTGATGCTGGCTCTTATACAAATACATACATACTTATTTCGTATGTATGTATGGGGCCACCCTTTCCCTATATGTGTGTGTCTGGCTGTCCTTTTCTCCCGTACTTTTCCTTATCTATTTTTTTCCTTCTCTAGATGGTTTACCCTGTCAGTGTAATCGTAAGTAATTGTAAGTCGTTGTCGTTGTTGAGACGGAGAAAGAGAATGAATCTAATAGTCAACCGGTTGGAAGTTTTTCTTTATTCCTCTCTATGTGTACAGTAATATACTTACACATTGTACATATATATGTATAATGTATATCTATGTCCGAGATGAACATGAAGGGAAAGGAATAAAAAAAATTGGATCAAGTTGGAAGTTAAGAGTTAGATGTGATATCGTTCCTGTTCTTGTAGGTATAGATAGATAGTGGGGAGAAGGAGGAAAAAAAACAGATGTTGTTGAATCGGATCTATAAAGTGATTGCAGACGAGAAATGAAATAGAGAAACGGATGAAAGGACTCATGAACTCAACACCTAAACACTAGACACGCTTGTGTGTTGTGTTATGTAAGTATGTATGTATGTGTTCAACGTTATGTCCTGCTTCTGCTATGTACAATGAGCAACCTCAATAGATCCGTTCCTAGAGTGCAGACTATATGTATATGTGTATGTATACTAAGCCGTCGGGAGATGTTCAAATGTCAAGATTTGAGGACTATTTTTTTGCTTCATCAACTGTATGACGACGATTATTATTAATATAACTATTATTATATTTAAGTACACGGTGAGGAAATAAGTCAAATCTATGGAGAGAGTCAATGAACTTTTAGCTCTATTTAACGGCTCTTGTGTAATACGGATTTCTGTATACGTATGTATGCGTGTATTTATGTGGACCGAGTTGTGATTCTATATATTATTTTATAGCGTGTAAATATATAAATGCTGTAGATTGCACATCAACTTCCTTGCTAGATTTCGGTGTTTATTCACGTATTTGACTACTGCTGCATGTGTACAGTATGTATGTATGCATGTATAGGGATGTCCTACACTTGCGTGTTTCGTATTTGCGAGGTTGAAGCAATGTATGCATACATGTACAATGTACATGTACGTAGTACGTACACATAGAATATAATACAGAGGAAAATACAACTGCTTGTAAGCTTCTTACTCAAGCCGCAGAAATTCTTAGGAGCCATCAAAGAAACTGACTGTAGTTTCTATCTGCTTAGACTTGTGGCAATCAATCTATCAATTTTGTGTAGAATCTTCTCTTTCACACTTGTTTTAGCTTTGATCAAAGCCTTGAGTTTTTTATCCTCTCTTTATCCACTGGATCTACAGTTTCATGTCTAAAAAGACTATTTTCTCCGTTTCTTTTTGTTGTGTAGCCTGTGCACTTGCAGCTGAAAAAGAAAGTTGGTGCTGGTGCTTTGGTGGTACAACGTTAGATAGATACCTCGTATATGACTAAGCATGTAAGTATGTATTTGTGAATAGGATAGAATGTCTTTGTGTTTATACAATAGGAAAAGAAGAAAGGTTGACACTTGAAGGAAATCGTTTGTATTTATTTTACGAATGCTGAGTATTGTGCATAGAAAAAAAGTGAGTGGGGTATTCGACATGAGTTTTTATCCATAGATACTGTACATTGTACATGTACATGCGTGCAGTGTACAGTATAATGGACGTATTTTATTTGTATTTGCGGAGCCATTGCTTGTTTGTATAAGTAATTGGAATGGTGAAAATATATTTTATGTTGCTTTCCAAGCTTCAAGACATCAGAACACCGGGATTTACCGTTTTTTATATAGGTATGGATAGGCTTAAATTTATAAGCTTGCATGAGAATTTGCGTTTGTTATTATTATAGTTTAGGTTTCTTTTTGCCATTCAAGAGGATTTTCCTCAACTTTTTCCCCTTGTTTTAGTGGTAGATTTTATGCTTGTTATGTGTTCGTATATACATACATTTCTGTTATCCCTGCGAATTTCGAGGTGCTTTTGATTTTATTTTCGGTGAGAAAAAGTCCCCGTTTCGGTCTCGTTCGAAGAGTGCGGAAGAACTGGATGGGTTTTCCGCCAAATTATGCTCATAGTCACAGCAATAATAATAATAATAATGCTAAGCAGAATGATATATTACACGGAAGAGAGAGAGGAGAGGAGCAATATTCATATATGTATAGGCCCATAAATGTGTACTACTATCTTGTGTTTTATTTACCAGTGTAAACGTAGCACAACAAAACACACAAAGTGTTTTACTGTGACTCAATTTTTGGCTGGAGCTCTCTTCCTCTCCTTCTCGTTCTCTTTTCTCTTTCCGTCTCCGCGGCGAAATCGAGCGGGTAATAATTCATTTTCAATGTGAACTAAATGCCGGGAAGTGAGAACTACTATTAAAATTGAATGATGAAGCGCAACATAGTTGGATAAAATGGAGTGTGTGTGTAGATTGTAGATATTGTATAGAACCGTCGTTCACATAATATAGAAAAAGTATTTCACAGAAACTATCCTCGTGTGTATAATAATGTAGACAAACAGGTATACATACTTAATACACGGAAAATGGAGGATTGTGTAGTTAAAAATAAGTGTAGTATAAATTCGTTGGATAGATGTTTTTGCACGGACATGTGCCGTTTTTTAATGCACCAAATGTATGTGAATAGACGCTGAATGATATGAAACGATTATAGTTGTTGTTGCTATAATAAAGGTAGATGGATAAAAGCATGCAGTGCGGTGATTTAATCCTCCTCCCATCATCATAATGATCATCTTCTTTTCCTCTGTCAACTTGATCTTTCTGTTTTCATTTATTTCTTCCTTCAGATGTAACAAACTTCACGAAAGGCGTGGCACGTTTCAGTGACGAATGAAACATAAATGCATTAATTTCCTAGCTTCACTTATGCATGCATGCATGCATGCATATATGTAGGTATGAACTTTGTTTCAGCGATATTCGACGTGTAAGGTATGCATACTTATAAAGGCACCAAAAGTTTGCACGAAAGCTCTTTGCATACAATTTGGGTTTTTTAAGTAAGTGCAAGAACATTATAAATATTAAAAGTTGAAAGTTGGGACGTGAATTAGAATAAGATTTCAAAGGCTGTACGATACCAAACTTATGCTTACATTATGTATGATTATCAGTCACTCGCATGAATTTGAGTCTATCTTTTCAATCGCACATGTAAGTTCATGTATAAAGTAATAAACATCCAAGAACCAAGACAAGAAACAATGTGGATACATATAACATAATATTCGGAGATGGAAGAAAGAACATAAAATGTCCATGCTCCAGTTTTCATCTCGCTCAGCGGTGAGTGAAAGGGAAAAGAGAGCGAGAGAAAGGCGGTGTTAAAATATTATTCGCTTCAGTTCTCAATGATTTTCGCCTCATCATTTTGATTCCATTTTCTGCTTTGTATATTTACGCTTTTTTCCTTTTTGCTCACTTCCTTTTTATTTCTTAAGCCATTTCGTTTTTCTCCTTTTTACAATTCAAGCCGTTAACTCGCAAGTATGCTTAAGATTGGGGGACCTGAGGCGAAGCGCAAAAGTACATGTGATATATTTTGTGCCTTTTTTTCTCCCTCTTGGCGTAAAATTATATCTATATGAATGACTTTTACATTTTACTCGTGTTTGTGCTTTTTCTCTACGGAGAAAATACATTGTATAAATGAGTTTTGAGCTCTCTCTCTCTCTCTTTCTCTCACATTTTGCCTTAAATTTTTTTCAAGATTGAGCAGGAAGTAAAAGTATTATAGGTGTATGCATGTATGTATGTATGTATGCACAACCAAACATAAGCATAAGCATGCTCATACAATTTATACTTTGAATCGTAATTTTTTCACTCTAAAAAGTTGCACAACTTGTAACAAATTTTAGTGTGCCGAATCTGTGAAGGAGGAAGAGAATGAGAAAAATGACTTTTTCTCTGTACTAGGATGCTGTGCGCTGTGTGTTGTATCCATATTATGTATGTATGTATGTGGTATATCTATGTGTTGGAGAAAAGAGAGGAGCAGGGGCTGATTTCATTTAGTTTCATCCGAGGCTTCTTCCTTCCTACTTCAGTTTTGTCCTCTGAGAGATTTGATTCCTTTATCTTACACACAGCAGTGTTTGTGTATGTATAACTAAAAGCGGCGGTTGGCCCATCTGTTCGAGCCGCAGGCGGCGGGTTCCAAATGTATTTAATATACTTTTCTCAGCATAAACGCACATCTCCACACGATATAGGGAATTAGGTATGCATGTAGGTCATGTATGTGTGTGTATGTGTGTCTATGTATGTATACTTTGGTACTTATGCGCGGGTAGTATAGTAGTAAAATGTTAAACTGAATATTAAATCACAGTGTTTGTGGGTGGGTGGATGTGCGCCTGTATGCTAGTGTACAGTGTACAGTGTCGTAGTGTTGTGCGCTATGAAGCTTGTACAGTTTGGTCCTCCTCGGCTCGTCTCGTCGTTACTTTCCATTATAAACTTTTTTCTCTAACTCACTCCTCTATTTTTCACTTTACAGTAGAAAATATTGTGTAAAGTAACTGGAGGAAGGCCTTGTTGTGTGTTTAATGCATTGAAGCGGAGATTAGGTTCTCTCTCTTGCTTCTTTCCCTACCATTGCCGACTCCATCTCGCTCTATCTATCTCACTCTTTCTCTTCTCTCTCTCTTTTTCTCGTTCTCGTTCACTCTCCCTTTTAGATAATCTTTCAACGTTAAAATGCATAATTTGTAGTTACGACTGTTAAGCAAGTTTATATGTAAAGGCAGGGTAATGACGACACCGTCTACATGTACCATGTACCTACGTTCTCATTTTCCTTCTATAACTATACCTATGTACACTAAAAATTTGGTGGAGTTTGCTGTGGAACTCAATGAGTAGGGACTCACTAGCTTCTCTTTGAATTTCTTTGGAATAAATGTACAGATTTTGCAAGTTGTTATTACTGTGAAAACCTCCAAAATGAGAAATTGCAAACTTTTTACTGTGTCGAGAAAATAACTGTTAAATAACTACTTGGAGGTTGTTCTGTGAAACTTCCTCGACTGTACATGAATACTTACATGTAATATGCCATAATAAACACAGTATGTGTATAAATGAAAACCTCAAAATTATGTGCAGTACGGGGCACTGAGATTGTTGAAATGCCTTTGCAAAATTGTAATACTATTTTACGCATATCAATTTATTTATTTAGTTTATTTGCGCTAAAAGTAGAAAGTTCGGTTCGTGTGTTCTAAATTTTGGTAATAATTTGTGGTAATAATCCCAAATATTTCAGTAATAAACTTGTTGCTAGGAACATTTAGCCTTTCTCATGTCAAAAAACCGCGATCAGTTGTATATCAAAGTTTTGAAAAATATTAAACAACTACTATGAAAAGAAAGCCATTGAGCATGGTCGGAATTGTGTATGTGATATGTATTCCCGTCGGTATCATCATTCGTGAGGAATGAAGAAGGAATGAGAATCTTCACTAAAGATGCATAATGCATATACATTATACATATATCAAATATTATGAAGATAAATGTTTTGTGCTCACAAGAAACTAAAAAGTGGTAACGTTTAATTTTGTCAGAAGAACAAACCCAGACAAGAGAATTGCAATGTTTTTGCATTTTCTTGCATCACAAACTTCATGGTGGTGACATGTCAAGCAGGAGGGAATGAAAGGGAAGGAAATTTGTATAAACTGTTGTTGTCGTGTCGTTGTTTGGTGTCTTTTGTGTTGGCACGGCTGTTTCACTCTCTTTTTCTCGTCACTCTCTCGGTTTATTATGTTTGAGGTGGTAGTGATTAACTTTCTTTCATTGGCTTTGTTGAAAGCAAGAGCAGCAGAAGCCACTGCACAAAACGTATATGAAGGGATTTCATTCGCAAGTGCTTTGTATACATTAGGCCTATACATTATACATACATACATACATATGTTTCTCGTGTATATATAATATTACATGTATCCTCTGTTAACTCGAGCTAGTTTGCAGGTCGTTGTATTTTCCCTGCCTTCACTGTATGTGTAATGTGTATAGAGAGCGAGCGAGCGAGAGATGTGGGTGTGTGTGTGTGTGCATTTCTGTGCATAGATACCAAGATGCATATAAGAGAGCTAACCAGAGCAAGAGAGAAAAAGTAAAATGGGAAGTATGCAAATGAGCAGCAAGACGAGAGCTCTTAAACTGAACTAAAGTACTATGCACGTTGTTTGTGTCAGTACGGAGAGTTGAGAGTGAAGGTTGACTCCCGAAAACTAAACCGCAGCATTCTGCCAATTCGTTGTCATGAAACGAGGTTGTAGGTTGTGGCTAAATTTCCATTATTTACAAACTCTGCCTCGTATTTCCATTTACTATGCATACATACATACATACATATGTACTAATGCTTATATTATGTATACGAACTGCACCAGATTTTACCTTGTGAATATGTATGTATGTATGTGCAGAGAAGATGAACGCGAGAGGAGAAAGCTCGTTGGAAAACGAATGGGAAGAGGAAGAAGAGGCAGAGCAAGAGTATTTAGTATACTCCGTAAACGACCACTACCGCACTGGTGTACTATGTATATTGCATTCCTATAAAGGATGTGTGTTGTTCTCGTTTTTTTCCCTCTGGTTTTACGTGCCTATTATGTAATTAGTTATTCTTTGTATTATAAGAGGAAATGGGGAGAGACAGAGCATAAGTTATACATACATTTTACGTGTACAGTGTACAAGCTGCCTATTCATCATCATGACATAACACTTTTCCCCTCAACCGTCAGTTACAATTAGTACCTTGGTTAGCTGGGGAATTATTGGCACAATCCTCAGGATACAAGGAGAAAGGAGAACACGGACCAAGACCAGAGTACTAATGCATGTACCAGTATGTATTTTCCACTGCATATTATGCTGTGCCACTATTATTTAGATGTAAGCATTTTCTTATCATGGCAAACACTCTCACCCACTTTTTCTTTTGGAGCGAAACAAGTTTCGTACTTGATTATGGGTATCGTGTTGCCATTAAAATTCCATTTTAAAGCTTGTGCATGGAAAATAGAGATGAAGAAAAAAATAAGTCAAATCGTTCTAACAGTCTATCACAAGTGTGATTTTGCTGGAATGGAATGGGAAATGGCATGTTTAATGCTGTCAATGATGGTATGTGAGTGAGTATCTGTGTGTAGTGTAGCCATTTAGTTAGAAAGTTGCAACTCAGATGTATATTATCCTCGTGCTTTGTATTCCCATAAGTAGACTTGTATATGTCTACTTATATGCATTTATGTACATATGCATGGGTTTAAACATAAATGCATGTTATGAATCTTTCCACATAGAACTGTGTATGTATGTATGTGTCCAATGAAATATTCATGGAGGATTTAGGGCGCTGGTGCACAGTTATATAGGTAACTGGCTAGATGGAATATGTATAGTGGAGTGATCCCCAGACTGCTCTGTGTTGACAAACTTTATGACTCACCGTAGTATATAAGTGTGTATGCAATGCATTCGCGTCAATTCGTCTGTCCTAAACTGTAAGGGCAGAGCCAGAAAGATGAAATACAATGTTCCCTGTATCTATGCATAATGAAAAGAGAAAGAGTCTAACTGTCTGCACGAATCACTGGCATTCACGCACATACAGCTACGATCGCACTCTTGGTTTTTCGCTCGTAATTCTTTCTCCTTGTATGCATTATGAAATTTTTGATGGAGGGATGAAAGTTGAAATGTATATTATTATTATTATTATTACGTTGGAACTATACATAGGCGCGAATGTGTTTCCATAATAAAATGTATTTTATTTTATATGGCAAAAATTCAGAGACTGGAGTATGTATAGTTTAGTGTTTTATGTATGTATATGTACAAGGGCACTTTTTATACAGTTTTGCTATCTTGTGTAAGGACGGACTGGAAGCTGTAGCTCAATCTAATGCGAGAGATTGGGACGGGATGGCATAGCAAAAGTTTGGGGTCAGGATCAGGGCCAGGATGGAATCGGAGGAGAGACAGAGAGAGAGCGTGCAACTGTCACAGTTATATTATGTTATTTTCAGAGCGAAAAAAGAGCTTTCGCGTACTCTCTCTCTCTATGTAGATACACATACACACACACATAGTATGTATGTACATTGTGGAGGATGGAAAAAGTTGAAAGACATCTGCTGTATTTTCGCTTACTCTTTCGATTTCTCTTTCTTGACGCTTTGTTGCTGTCGGATGTTTGTTCGTAGACAGCCAGAGAGAGAGAGAGAGAGAGAGAAAGAGAGCGAAGACTTTTCCTTCTGTCTTTCTACATTCCAGCAATTATTTATTCCGTAAAATTGTTATTTATTAGTCGACTACTATACTCCTACTGAACTGAAGACTACATAAGTATGTACACAGGAGTCGAATTGAATTTTTATTTTATTTGATCCTAAACTATCTTCTTTT
Source organism: Sminthurinus bimaculatus (assembly GCA_034698285.1). Lineage (NCBI taxonomy): Eukaryota > Metazoa > Arthropoda > Collembola > Symphypleona > Katiannidae > Sminthurinus > Sminthurinus bimaculatus. The sequence goes on from JAQIVE010001127.1 coordinate 10,942, forward strand.
TTTCTTGTTTCTGTACGTTTACGTTTCATCCTGAATCCGGCAGTCATCCCATCTAACATGTGTAACTTTTTTTTCTATGGATTACAGATTGTTTCTGTCGGAATGTAGTAATAAAGCTATATTTTTCTGATAGAAAGGAAATTATAGAGTATCTGCCTAGAAAATGTGTGTACACAAAACAACAACAACAAATTATATCATTCTGCTCGCAAATCTTGGAATTCCATCAGATTAGCCAATGTAAAATGTTATAAAATACTTAATATATTGTATACTTGTTCCTTGTCGTATTCTTAACTACTGAATGTATTGCATATATGTAAGATTAGTTACATGCAAGTACATATAAGTTTTTTTATCGTGATAATAGGCTCTTGATTTGGTTTTCATTCTTTGATGTTTATTCAGATTTGGTATCTTGGTCTATACACATTTAAAGTACGGAAGAAGGGGAGATTGTGTGGACAGCATGTAGACAAATTTAATCTACATAGAGACGGGAATATATGAAATGTGTGTGGAATTTTGTATTGCATATGCATGTATGTATACTGTCCCTATATATGTGATGTAGATTGTAGATCGTGTTTATGATGTTGGGGTGGAGAGTCATGTTTTATGATGACGTAGTATCTCTGAATGTATCGGACAGTAGCGAACCGTGTCCTTTGTCACGTGTTTAAGATATTATATAAGGATATTATGCTCTGTACAGCACAACTTCCCTTATACAATATATTCTGTACTCTGCATTTCCTTTCCTGTGCATGTTTATGACCTATAACTGACTCTCTTTCTTTCTTTCTCTCTCTCTCTCTCTCTCTCTCTTTTTCTTGCCATTGACAGGGCAAAGCAAAGTCTGGTTTTGTGGGGAGAAGAGCAAAGATGAAGGGGATCAAAAATAGAGAAATATTGCGTACATGAACATCAATTCAAAGGCAAAGTGGTTTCATCTTTGTCTTTGTCTTTGTGACGGATTTCAAATGGAATTATATGAGGATTATGCAAAGTCAGCATGATCATGTGAATGAAATAAGGTTGAGGCTGAGTAACTGGAGACGGAGATGTAGATGGAAAAAGTACGGACGAGAGAGAGAAAAAAGTTTCATCTGAAGTTTTGTTCTTTGCTTCAATGACTCCCTCTCAGTCTCAGAATCTCAGTTCTTCTCCTTCATCTTTATCTCTCCACCTCTATATTTCCAATTGTGCATTTGTGGATATATTAAAGACTTGAGATCCAAATGGTCATAAGTTTAGTAAGTATATAATAAGATATATCTATCCGCAGAGCATGAATTTTGTATAGATAGTTATGATTGTTGGTGCATAGAATGGTGTATAAAATTATAGAGGATTCCTCTATACAGTTTTTATATTTTATATTGCAACCAGCATTTAGGAATTATGCAAGAATATTCATATTAATCATAATAAAAAATCACCAACATACTGTATGTGCATTCGTATCCGTTTTATTTCATTTCATTCACATTTATCATATGCATACCTATCTTGGTATATTGGAGATATGTTTTCTGCATATTGCTAATGTTGTGTGGGAAGATGTGAACCTGGAGATTAAATAATAATAATAATAATATGAATAATGAATTTGAATATGGCCTTTTCTATCCACTTTTTATACGATATAATGGGGCCTACTTGATAATAAACAAAACAAAATATAAAGGATGAAAAGATCCAGGAGCTTTAAAGTTCTCCTTGTTTTTATTCTTCAATTTTCAGAACATGCGACTAGTTCTAGTTGAACTGAACCAAACAAATCGGTCTGATTCCAATTGCTCACGTATAATATGTATGTGTGTGTGTGTAAATGTAGTATAATAAATAATAATGAATATAGTTCATAGTGGTTCGTGATATTACACCTAAAATACGGTTGTGATGATTTATTGTGTGTTGTATATGTGCACAAGAATTAAATAATCCACCGATGCTATACACACGAGGAACTTGGTTGATTGTTTATGATTCATACGTGTTATGTTATGTTGTGTATTATGTTGAGTATTAAATTGGTCAAGTGGTTGATAGAACTCGTTCCATACTTCATGTTTTTGGATGATCCTCGATATTCTCTGTTGAAGTGTGAGACACCTAATTTTTTATTTTTGATCCATACACATTCCAGTCCCGCATTTCTCTCCCTCTCTCACTCTTCCATTCAAACCTGACGTGTCTGGATTCTGGATTAAATGTGTATAATTCAAAGAAGATGAAAACAAGAAAAAATGGAATGGTCGTGAGGCAATGTTGAATAATGAACCATCTTAGGTTTTTTCTTTCAAGTTTCCTCTAAATATCATCATCTGCTACTCACGTTTTATTATTACTTCTCAAATTTGACCGCAAACATGATGTTCCCAACTACCAACAACAACAACAACGAACGAACGACTAACTACTAACCATCATCCGACTTGAGAATGAGAGATAGAGAGAGAGAGAGAGAGCAAAATGGGCTCTTGGTGTGTATAAAATACATAGTCTTATTATTATAATGTGATGCGTTGTGTACGTGTGAGAGAGAGAAACCGATCAAGATGCACTTCTCCGAAATACTCACACACACACACACACATTGGGCATAGAGTATAACTAATATGAGCTGAGTAGGCAGAATCGGTTGATATATGTCTCTGTTCTTGTGCATTCTCAATCTATAAAGTATGCAAGTAATGGCTTCTATTTTCTATTATGAATGATAATGGTACATGTGTAAAGAGAAAAGGGACAGGAGTAAGAACAGAGGGGGAAGAAGAAGAAGAAGACTTCCCTGTAGGTGCTCAACTTGTTCAATTATGAGTCGGATGGACGAGATTCCTTCAGTTTTGTGTTGTGCATATGCTCTTATGTACAAGAGTATGAGGAGAGAAAGAGTGAGAGAAGGAGCTGCTGAGGAAAAGAGAGAAGTTCAAGTCAGTCATGCATTGCATATAAAAGTGGATTTTAAGGGCTTTCAAGATGGCATTTCATCTCGATCGTTCCTTTTTTCGTTTCATCTGTGCTCGTATATATGCACTCTTTCCTCGTGAGATGTTCCATATAACCAAATAGATACTACACAGTGCTGTGTACTGTACAGAGTGTGTAGTGTTATTTTATTTGTACCGAAGTTTCTCTTCCTATATGTGTACGCTCATGCAGCAACACAGCAAGGCCCATACACATACGAGCAAATAAAAGTTTAAGTGCGTAGGAAAATATTGCTCATATAGTTCGGTCTCAAAGCTTAAACCAAATTTGGACGGTTTGGCTGGGTTTGTTGTTGTTGTTTCTGTATTCTGTGTGCTCACTATTTTCATTTTGAATCAATTATGAAAATATGAATATTATGTTGAGGCTGTGTGTTTGTGTATGGGTAAATGTGTAGTAACGTACCCCGTTGTATGTACAATGTACATGTTTTGGATGTTATTTTATGTGTATGGGCGTCTTATTTAATAAGATATTTTGCCGACGATCATGATGATTATGATGATGATGATCATTTTGTGAAAAGGCGTCACAAAGGAAAGAACCCTCCTTTCCTCCTTTTAGAGACTAACGAAGAAGAAGAAGGAGAAGCAGAAGAAAAGATCAAGCGAGACCTACCAAGACTTTTCATAAGTCATCATCCCAAAGGAAAACTTTCCACCTTTCAATTTCAGTTTTTACCCTGTGTGTGCATGGTTCACATTTGAAAGAGAAGCATGCATGCATATGGATATAAATATGCAATGCATATTATTTATGTAGTCCTTGAGGTTATGACGGAGTACCAACACATTACCTTTAGTTTGTATTCAATAAGAGTATGTATTTACACCCTAGGTAACATTCGATTATATTTAGCATGTTTCCTTAGATTAACTCAAAATTTTCCCGTGTGTGTATCATTTTCCATCTCCATCATTCATTGGGCATATATAATATGTAATATGTAGTAGGCTGAGACTTAATTTCGTGTACAAAGTATGGATTGGATCCAGATGACTTGTGGGTTATCGATGTAATAATGATAACTATGTATGTGTAGTCGTATAAGCTTATTATTATCACTATTATTTTTAAAGTGTGCGGTTAGTCTCAAGACTCTCGAGTCGGCTGTGATGGTTTTTGGGGAGAGAAGCAGCGTATTGATGTATAATGAGAAAGGAGGTTGAGAGAACCTTTGATTGTTTGTGGATGGCAACCTCCCATTTGCCAGGCCAAGACAGATACTGAGTTCTTTCTGTATATAACTTAATCGAAAGGAGCATTCACTTGTATGTTTATACATTATACATGTACCGTATGCATATATAATGTACGGCAATGTGCGTAGAATTAAAGAGAATAGAAAAGAAGGAGGTGGAGGAAGAAGAAGCAGAGGTGAAATGCGTGTGGGCCCTGCGTCATTATAATCATGATTACCTCCGACGAGTTCAAACAAAGATACCTACACTCAAGTTTTCTTGGTCTTCGTTCTGCTTTGTGTTTTATATTTTATGCTCCAGTCAGATGTCAAAGTCCAAAAATTGAAGGCGATATTTATTCATAGACACAGAGGCATATTTTAATCCTTTTTCACCACCCTTCTGTTTTATTCCTCTCTTCCTTCCTTTCTTTCTTCTCATCTCGTCATCCTTCGTCTGCTTTGGTCTTTGTCGTCATTGTCTCAAGGGATGTCTATACGCGTATGGATACGCATTTAAATTTTATGTGCGCATTGTACGTATCTATATTGTATGCTCTAATTTATGTATAAAAGATCATGCATAATATATTATGTATGTATTTCATGGTTGGCATTGTGTAATATTGATGGACTTGGTTTACTCCCGCTTGGCGTTTAATGACTGCTTGTACAGTTAGACAGATCCAGACTCGGGCCGGCTCCTATGTTTGTATTATGATATATATTGTAATGATTAAAGAACAAAGTTTTTGTACATCTATGTACACAGAGTTTCCCAAAATACCGTTGTATATAAATAACGAAAGTTTCTCAACAATCGTATGTCCACAGAAGATACAAAATGCAGCGTAGTTTAAGCATGAACTTATAAAAGTACGTATGTACCTAGATAACAGGGATCAAGGTATATACGGGTATAAATAAAAGACGGAAAAATAAGAAGTCTGAAGAAGATTGAATGAGTATCATTGAGACTTATTCTCTAATTACTCATTCTGTGATTTTCCTCTCTCGCTCATAAGCTGATACTTTGACTTTTATTTATTTGTATACCTCTTCATCCTCACCCCCAGTCACAACAACCAGTCTACAACATAATATTATGTGTGTATAACTTAAATACACAAAAGTAGATAATAGTTTATGTACTTGTGCTAAGTACAATGTTTTACTTTCAGCGTCTGTGGATTGTGGATAAAGGAGCAGAGTATAAACATGTACATTAGTACATGAAAAGAGAGTGAAGAATTAATCGTAACATTATATATGTTTCCCTTGGTACTAATCTTTGGTATCTGAAACGTAACGAAAAAACTCACAGGGGAAGTAAAAAGTACTTTGAGTTGAGATTTCTCTTCTTTCCCTTTGACTCCCTCTTTGGTTGCGGCGTCTGTTTGTACATACAAGTACAACTTTTCCCCACTGACTGTACTTTACTTTACTGTACTACACTGCACTGTATATCTACTGTGAGACTGTGTGTTGAACTTGGTTAGTTGGTTAGAGATGATGACGACCAGGATGATGATGATGATAACGGTGTCCTATCTCAGTGTCTCCTTCCTCAGAAAGTAGTTATACCAAGTTTGTAAGTATCCGGTTCGTTCTTGAGTTGATATCGCAAATCCTCTGTACACTTGACTCCTGCCTGCATGGCGAAAATCTTGTTCTTAAAAGTGTATAACTATGTACATGTACATATGTATGTACTTATGTATGCATAATATATAGTATATGGTGTAGTGTCTTGTTGGTGACTGTGAAATTGAATCTCTCCCACAAAAGTTGGAGAAAGTCTTGACTGTATTATGTGAGTGTGCACAGTTTTTGTTGATAAATTCTGAGGAAACAAATCCTTCTTCTGCTCCTTCTACTTGGAATTGTCTAACTGTGTGCTGCCTGCAGAAACTTGCGCTGTAATTTGAGTTTGATATGAAACTTGAGATATTTTTTAAATAGGAAACGTAAAACTTTCTCTCAAATATTATAATTCTCTGTAATCACTTGTGCAAACACCAAAGGTTTTTTAGCCACGTAATACAAATGATTTTAGCAAACAGTATTACATGGTGTACATAATGCATTTCACGTATTATACAAAATTTTAAATTATCCAAGCCGTTTTGTTGTCCCTCTTTTTGTATTTTTATATTTGTTGTTTTTGTAGTTTGTAGTAAACTATTTAGAGTAAAACTTTCCCTGCTACTGAAATTGTTATAAGGGGTTTATGTTATAATGTTATACATGTATTTTATGTACATGTCTATGTAGTTGAGAATGTATATAAATTAGATTTGAATGTCTTGTGCCCTCAACTTGACGACCACGAGCGTTTGCTTCTGTGTTTTTGCCTTTTTTGCCTTCTCCTATAAAAACTTGTATATTTATATTTTGGTGCATAGGGTAGCGCTAGGCAACACAATGCAGGGGGCAAAAAAGACACAAGCATGAATTAAACAAGAGTAAATACTAAAATTATGAAATGCATCTTTGGAAGTTTAGAATCAAAGCTTCGTTTCCCTTTCATTTGATCACTGTGAACTGCATGAACGTTTTCGAATTAAAATTGGAACCAGTAAGTTAACTTAATTTCAGTCCATATGATCTGTGATAGTCAAGGCTCAAAGTGTCTTTTTTGCCCTCAGCTCTCCTATAGGAATCAAGAAATATTTTCAAAGTGAGCACTGCGCTACTCGTCGTCGTCATCGTCGCCGTCTTCTTCTCGTTGGAAAAACAATGGAGGTTATAAACACAGTGGGTAAATAGTTTAGAGTTGGTACTCTTTCCCCTTTCTCTCTCTCTTTCCCGAGGGTGAACTCCATATATTTTATTTGTATATAGAAGTATATGTAGATATGTATGAGTGTACAATAAAAATGGAGAGAAAATAAAAAAGAAAGTTGTTCGCTATTTTCATTCTCTCTAAGTTGACACTCTTTCCCTCTCCCCGTTGCTCATGCTGGGAATTTGTATGTGTATAGAAAGCGAGAGAGTTCATGATTAATTAAACCTTGGTGGCTGTCGAGACACAGAAAAAGAGAAAGATGTAATGTGTGTGTGTGTGGGCAAGAGAGTGAGAGAGAGAGAGAGAATGGGAGAAAGGTTTCTATGAAAGTTTCCAAAGCGACTTCTTTTTCCCCTTAGAATTTTCACCTTCTTTGTTTCTCTCTCTCTCTCTCTCTCTCTCTTGTTCGATTTTCATTCTCTCTGAGGAAATCTCTAAAGAGGAAATTGCCAATGTATCCATATACGTACCTAAATATACATACAATATGATATACCAAAATATACTTTCCCTTGTGGAATTGCATATGCCTAAACTCTACACGTCGTTTTGGTCCCAAGCAGCAAAAGCAAAGGAAGCGAGAAATGAGGAGGAAGGATGTGAGAATCTGAGAAAGGGGATGTCAGAAGAAATTAAAACAATTAGAAAATAAAGTTGAAAGTACTCCCCTTTACTCTCGTCGTATATGTACTACTTATGTATATGTACTTCTATATACGTTGTGCATCTCAAAGGTTTTTCTTCATTTCTCTCTAGCTCTCTCTCTCTAGCTCTCTCCCTCTCTCTGCTTCCTTTTTAAAGGGACAATGGAAATTCAACTACAAAGACGGCCGTATCTCTCAAAATCAGACCAGTGCGAATAGGCCGAGCGTTCTTTGATATATATTTTCAAGGCGACTATTAATTGAGTTGGAACATTATGGATATCTAATTTTATATAAATAGAATTTCAACCTGCAAAACAAAGTTGATACAGTGTACCAAACTACATGGAGCATGTAAAATGTACAGTGTACAGTGTACATGCATAGTTGGTAGTTGACTTTCTTCTTTTTAGTTGTCTCTTAATATAAACACACATACACGTATATATACACCTCATGAATCATTGTGATATTTTAATTTCTTGATGTTGTTCATCATGACTCCGGGACACAACTTTTAAACAATCACACAGGAGGAGAGAGAGAGAGAGAGAAGGTTTAAAAGTTCTAGCCACGCTCAAATCAGAGTAGGTGGAGGAAGTAAAATAAGGCCAATGTAATCAATGTAGAGGCTGACTTTGTATACAAACGGTAAACAAAAGAGTTGAATGAAGAATCTGCGAACGAGGTAAATCCGAATCGGTGTTAAAGGTAAAACTTGGAAGGCTTCTTTCGCTGTCTGACTTCATGTTTATATTTACGTACACGTGTATGTATATTGTGATTGATTTAGAAGTTTGGCACAATTTTACGACTGTTCTTTCTCTACCTTCAGCCTTCCTGACGCTTGGTTCGGTGCATTGTCTTCAAGTTTGTAGCATAGCCAAGTAGAAACTCAGAATTGAAAAACTATTACAACGGGAAATGAGGACGACCTGTGAAAAGGAGAAGAAAGGAAACTAAAGTTTGGATTATTTTGCCCACACATTCGGCGGGCAAAAACCTGAATGCTGTTCAACGTTTGACTTTTGCTGTATGACACAGAGTATACAGTGGAAAGCACAAGGTGTAAAGTTGATCACTAAATGCAAAGGAGAGAGAGAGAGTAAGACCAAGTGAAGGGTTGAAGAAGTCATGTACAAAATGTATTGTAACGAAAATACTTTTAGTACTTAAATCGTTTTAACCTATTAACTCTTAAGCTTGCTGTGACGATATCTGTTTAAACATAAAAACAAGAGCATAATTTCTTTTGGGTTTAAGCTTAAATGCATGTATGTATCCAATAATATTACAAGATTACAACGTATACACTTTTGTCGAATTATTTGTACGATTTGTTGCTAAATAATGGGGGAGCAAAGAAAGGAAAGAAAGTTTATCGCAAGGCTTTGATCCTTTTATACAGGAATTTAAGACTGAATTTCTTAAAAATTCTTTTGTAAGCCAAGCTCCGTTAGTTCAGCCCTATTTCTCTCTTATAAATTACTTTCATTCTACTCCACTTTCTTTACCTTTGCGCCTTGTCCATAAAGTGAGTAAAAGCTATGTACAAGAAGAAGAAGAAGAGTAACTATGCCCATACATACATATAAGAAACCCCTTTTTGCGATTGTATGTGCGTGCACTCTCATTATGCGTATCTGAAACGAAATTTCCTGCTCTTTTTCACATATGTACCTACCTAAGTGCAAGTGGAAGTCGGAAAAGGAAAAGTGCACATATACATATGTATTTATTGTATAATAGGTACATACACGCTTGTAAGAAGTTGAGAAAAAACCCGGAGCATTCCACTTTGGTTGGGTGGATGTTCAAAGCCATAACTTGTTCAACATGTCCTTTTAACTTACACAAAAGGACTGTTGATCTCCTCCTGCATCGCCGGCTCTAACTGGTTATACGATGGTTTCGGTTGATGTTCCAGTTACTGCTGGTTGCTGCTGCTGCTGCTTTGGCTTTGGCTCTTTTCACAACACAATCATGCTAAAATCGGCAATCTACATGAGAAATAGTGCAAAAGTAAACGGTGGAGCATCCGCATCTACTTTGTTCAATCTCCAGAAGAGATTCGTCTGTATGGATGCGGAGAAGCCCTGTCCTTCTCTCTCCTAATACATACACAATACATAAACAGCATGGACAATCTTAAATAGCAATAGTGGCTAATGCCATTGTTGTATAAGTATGTGTGTGTGTGTGTGCGTTTGGGTGTACGAGAATCGTATCGTATATCTGTATGAGTTACCTATAGAACGAAACACACTCATCTCCTTTATACATATTACTTTTGCACTGCTGTCTTTCTTACGATTACGAGCATGAACGGGATAGATAAAAAACAGTGTGGATTGTTATTTCCTTTGAATTTTCCTGTGGAGGATGAAATGAAATGGATTTTTTCTCTCTTTTCCTTCTTTTCCCCTTTTTTTCTTCTTCTTAGTCTATCCTCAAGAATTCTTCTTCTTCGAGATATATGTACTGACGACTTACATGTACAATGTACAATGTGCACGTGTTTGATTGTATTGTATTGTATTGTATTGAGGTTTATATTTTATATAGGATCATTGTTGTCTCTGTAGAGTATGTGTTTTTTATATTGTGCTGCTAAACGCTGACAATATATGTACTTGTACTTGTACTTGTGTGTATAATAGGACGGGTATAATAATAATAATACCACGTATTGTACTGTATAATATCGTATAGGTCGTATATATTAAGGTTCTAATATTTTTGCTGTGTTTTTACCCAAGTCTCCTTTATTTTTTCCTCTTATCTATAATGTTGTGCGGAGGTGGAGGCGAGGAGACCTTCAACAGACACGGCACTGGCTATCCTTCGAGAATAAGAAGAAAAGGAACGAGGAGGAAAAAATCTATTGGAGTGATTTGTTGTCGTTGTGAGGCTGGCTGGCTGGCTGGCTGGTAGTGGTTCTTTTGCTTTGAACTCTCTCGCTCGTGGTTAGAATCAGAATTATTGACACTGACTGTAGAGACGGTGCCATACCGAGGATTTTGGGCAGAGGATATATAGAAGAGATAGATATTGAGATTGGGATGAAAGGAGATTGAGAAAATAGCCTAGAGTTGTATGTATAAAGACAGTGCGCTTGCATGTACATAGTCTTGGTGCTAGTTTAGGTTGGTCCGTGTATGTTCTTTCTTTTGCGTGGATGAGTGTATGTATCAAAGCAGAAACGGGGTGAAAGGAGGAAAGATGGGTATTCAGATGATAGCATGACAAGGATTCATATAATATACATGTATGTATGTCTGTATGCGTTTGTAGTTTGTATTGAAGTAATATTTCTTGTGGTGCAAATTATATTTTTTTATCTTGATTCCTTTTGCAAGTTGTTCTATTAGTATTTTTGTCTACAACTTTCTCAATCTTCTCTTTTTGTTTGTGATTGTTCCACATTCTACAACGTCTTTGTTTGTTCGTCTGTTCACCCGGCTTATTGCTATTCTGGGGAGAGGATGTTGCTGTTGTGCTTTCTCCTTTAAAATAGTAAACCTGCTTAATATGGATAGCTTTCGAGGCTTACTTATGAAATTATGATTAGTCGCTGTATGTACATGGGAATTAAAAAACAAATAATGCAATTTTTTGAGACTCGTTTCTTAGAATTTGTACTCATATTTTTTGTCTCTGGTTGGAATATTTTGTCAAATGCAATCGCCAAAATGGATTTTCTGAATTCTTTATTCGTGGTATAAAAGCTTATCATATAGAGCGAATATTGGCGTGTATAGAAATTATTTTGAGTTATTTGCGTATGATAAAACACAGCTATTTATGTATTTGAACATTTATAGGGCTTTTTGTATCTTGTGTGTATAGTTTTGTCTCTTCAATTTTTGTCCTTGTCCAAAACTGTCTTTTTGTCGGTTCTCCTTTGGATTTTTTCCTGTGTGTTGAATCGAGTATAAATCTTTTCAAATCTAGATGAATGTTTTTTACGATCAAGTTATCAGACTGTGATAGGAGACTATACTAGAATTTTTTTTGAGGGGCCATGAATTACAACTTGAAACATGGTTTTTTTTCATACATGTGCAATATAAAAAAATGTGGGTAAGACTAGAAAGTGTCTAGTTCAAAATTGTAACCCAATAAAACGATAAAAAGTTTTGTATTTTGTAGGATACTGATAATACATAATATGAGCATGATGTTGTACATCTACCTATGCTTTATTTCTGTACTAAATATCAGTATCTTGGGAGCAGAAAGGTTTAATATCTGTTGTGTATAGTATTATTACTATCTACTATATTGTGACATTTCCACTGGGATTTTGACTCCTTTCACTTGACAGGAAATGAAATTGACGTAGGGGCATCATCTAGAAACATAAGACGAGCTTCTTGTTCTTTCTGTCGTTGTGACTGCCTCAAAGTCAAACTTTGGGGTTTAATCATTACTTTGATGAAGCCTTTCTCTTTTATACTTAAATACTAATGTCTGTATCCAAGGCGTAATCCATACCATTTGAAAAGTAAAGTTGGAAAATTTGAATTGATTTCTTGTATTCTTTGTTCATTTAAAAACGAAAGAGTGGGTATTTTATAAGCTCTTCTTTCACTTGCAATCACGGTAATGCCTACTTTCTTTCGCTCTACCCGTCTCCCATCTCCATTGTACATATTACTATATGTATTGATATTTAGGAATACATATATTGAGATTGTATCTAGCTGTCGTTGTATGTAACTGTATCCTTGACTGTAAATGGATATGCAACTTCAAGTATGTATATAACTACACAATATATAGAATCTAAACTCAGTCAATAATACTTTCAACTTTTCTAAGAAGTATTTAGAGAAAGAGAAAGACGGGAAGATGAAGGGAAACTCAATGAAGGCATTAATGTTGGCATCACGGGGTTAAGACAAAGAGAAAGAGAGGACGATATACAGAATAAGGCAGGGCATGAATGACTAGTTTATCTGGAAACCCCTCTCGTGCTCGTCTCATCGTCTCGTCTCATTCTCGGCTAAGCATTTAAAGAGCCCAACAAGATTCTCCCTTTTCCCTCTCATTCTACGTGTGCATTAAGCTTAATTCGAGTAAAGTAAGTACAGTGTAGTGTAAGCTCAGCCCATTCACTCTTCCTTCTAGGTATTTCCATTTAAATCGTCCTCGCTTCATAGTCACACAGTGGTTTGTTTCAAGTTTCTAGTATCTAGTGCACTCTAGTACTACTACTTTTATTATGGTAGGTTGGTTGGAGAGGTACAGCAGACAGATAGAGAGAGATAAAGAGGTGGAGAGTCAGTTCTTTTCCAAAATACCGCCGAAAACCACTGGAGAAAGATACATGTACAATGTACATGTATAGTAACCAACTAACCAGAAATATGCACCGACATTTGGTCAGACCAGAAGTCTCTTGGAATAAGACATGTCTTTTGGTTGGTGTGCATGTGGGGAAAATATATGCAAATTTTTATGCGTGCTTTATATTAAGTTCATGTTCGGTAACTAGCATAATAGTCTCGGGGAATCTGCCACTGTATTCTTAATGTCTTTTATAAATAGTGAGGCCATTTTAGCTGGAGGACGAAGGGCGGACGACTACATACATATAATAATACAGAAATCGAATGGTATATAATATATTTTCGGTTTCAACTCACTGATTTGGACACACAGAATACGGAATTATCTAAATTTTTCCCTTTGGTGGATCCTTTCGTTCCTGTTATTTTGGACACTTTAGATTAATACGTGGAAATGTTTATTGTTTATAGGAAAGTATGTATGTAGCTAAAACGGAACTCTGCTGTAGGTATATAAAACTGGGTGGTGAAACTAAGGCAAGCCTGCTGCAGAAAGCTTCATATCTAGCTAGATATCTATTTATTTATCTGTGGAAATGAAAATGATTTGGAATTTGGAAATGGTAATGATAATGACATGCAAAGTATTACACACTGTAGTACGTAGCCGAGGAAAAAGAGTGTTTGTGTGTTTCTGGAAGTGCGTACTTTAGATATCACAAGTGTTGTAGGGAATTTAGATTTGGGTATTGATGAAACGGAAGAGTAATTGTACAAAGTATACACATATACGAATGTCAGTTGATAAAAGACAACCGAGACATCAAGAATCGAAAAATAAATGTCAAAGACATGCGTTGGACAAAACTATAGGTAGATATATATGCATATTATAATGGAGAAATATTTTATTTGGGACTCATTCAAAGAGACCAAGAAGAATGGTCCAGTTCTCCCTTTCCTTCTTTTGTGATTGAGATTAGCATATTTGCTGTATCTACATTGATGAAAATCTCTATAATAGGCACAAAATTATGACACAAGATGTGTCCACGTGGACTGTGCATGTACATGTCATACATACCTACATATATCAGTATTACATCTGATACCTAATAGAAAAGATGCTGATGCACAACAACAGTGCGTAGTAGAACGATTGAAGAGATGCGGAAAAAAATTACGTGTGTGTCTGTGTGGATGAAAAAGTGTATTTTGTTATCTCAATCTCCTGCCTTTGCCTGTATATAGACAAGTTAATGGTATAAATGTAAAATGTATGAATGCACTAGTACTACGACCAAGGCAGGAATGCCATTCTGTAGATGGAAAAGAACTTGAAGAAGACGGCTGGTGTAAAGGATAGAGGAGGCGGGTGGAGTTCTTTGGATTTTACATATTGGAATTTTCTTAACATCGACTCTCTTTCTTATGGATGGACGTCTTATGTGTGATATTCCATTCCATTATACATTTTGTATTCTCTCTCATTTTCATTCGTTAGAGCTTCAGCTTGAATTGGAGAGAGAGAGAGAGGACATGTTCGTCGCTTTGTTAATAGCATCAAGTCGATCCCAATTGTGTGTAGTAATAACGATGGCACTCCACAACAATGTCTAAATTCTTAGACTTTTATATATTGTTTCGAATGCAATTACGACTACACACTGACAGATTCTATGTAGAGTTTGAATTAAAAAAAGTACAGTTATTTATGGTGGAAATGAGTCCATATTCTGCATTAGTGTATACATTTTATGTCATAAAATACAATCCTTATAGTAAAAGTATTTTCAATAACAATGATTCATATGTGCGTAAAAAGAAGGAAAAGGATGCTGCAAAAAACGCGCAATTTTTTATTAAATGGATTTAAAAAAGATAAATATGATGGGATTTTAACAACAAAATTCAAAATAGAGATATAATTCCGTAAAATTATGAAAAATCAATAATGCCTATGTCTTTGTTTGTTGAAATTAACAGCTATCCGCCAAAATAAATGAAGACTTGTTTCTGGAAGACGAGGGAAGTGGGAACGGGCGAGATGATTTGGAGTCTTCAGGCTCGGGCGGCGGGTCGGTGGACGACGAAGATTTTATAAATCGCAACCATCAAGAAACAGTCCCTAAGCAGAAACCGCCGAAAACTGTCGACTTCCCCCCAGATAGACAACCTGGATCAAACAATGGGCCAGATTCCATCGATCCACCTAGATATGAAATTAATACGGAAGATAATAATGTCCATACTAAGAAAGACACTCAAGCATCATTCTTCTCTCAGCCAGGCATTTTAGCCGGTAAGTATTTTTTTTTCTTTGACTGTTGGCTTTATTTTATATTTTTGGGGGGTGCTGGTATAATATTAAAAAAAACTAAAACAGGAATGGATATAAATAAATGTGTAAAACGTAAATAGATACATAGTATTTAGAGGTATAAAATGAGCAACGTACGTACGTCATTCTTCTTTGTTTTTAAAAAATAAGTGTACATACATACATAGTAACTAAAAGCCGAGGCCTAGCAAGTTTTTTTCCGGTACATTTACTTTTTCATTAAAGAGCAATAGTGTATTATGTGAACATGAACGTTAATTTTGAGGTATTTTTGATGATGATGAATTATGTGGCAAACTACACATAATACACCCAAATTTGCATGACCGATCATCTGACGGGAGAGACGTTGCGTGAAAGCAAAACCTTGAACCAAGAATTAATTTCCACTAGTGCAAAAAACGTTCACTCGTGTGTTTAATACATGGGAGTCTTTTTGCGGCTACATTCACATCGTATAGAATATGTATGTATGTATGTGTAAAAAGGAAAATCAGTTTTTTTAACCTCAAACTAGAATTCACATTTCATTATTCCTTAGTACTTATTTTTCTTTGCGATGAAGCCTGCAATAAAAGTGAGTGCAATTTGTTTCTTTCAAAAGTGAGTTTTTCTCTCTGATGCTCCCGCACTTAACTATTGCATCGCAGAATATCCGTATGTTAAGTACGCCTATGCATACTACATACATAAACGTAGTTACATTTTAGTTAATATGCATGTTATAATATAGTTGGTGGTGTTGAGCTGCGTGATTGAACGCAATTCCTTTTCCATTTAGATACCCTTCGCACTCTTTCGTCTCTATAAAATATTCTAGGCAGTCAAGGAAGTCATTTGTAATTCGTAACAATCCATCGTAGTTCTTATTCTGATTGCAAGCTCTCATCGAATTTTTCTCCCTCAAGTGGCAGCTTTTCCTATATTATAATGTCGCAATGAAGTTTTGTACAGAAAGCGAATGGGGAAAGCAGAAAAGTGGAAGATTTTTGAATTTTTTCCCCATCTTAATATCATCTAATATCTCCAATATTATGATAAACGTGATGTGTAAAAACTGTTCCAGCGGGTTTTTTTCGGATTGTCAAAAGAACTTTACTGCAGTGGATGTCGCTGAGAGAGGAGAAAAGTTGAAGCTCTGCCATGTGACAAAAAAGTTTTATAAGCAATCTCCTTCGGGTTTTTTGGACACTTGAGCATAATCGTAGCATAACGGGCTGCAACAAGAAACTTGGAATGACTTTCAATGGCTGCCAAATGAGAACGCGTTGACCGACTGTAAAGT
>JAQIVE010001128.1:0-27468 GCA_034698285.1 Sminthurinus bimaculatus
TACCATGTAGATTATTTATCTATTTAAGTAGATACATGTAATAAGTGTAATAATGTTACTTTTAAAAAAGAATTTTATATAAAATAAAAAATGATTTTTTTGCTTGCAGTACATACTTTATATAAATTGACTTTTCATCTGGCTGAGCGCCCTTTATATATTTGACCGCTAATAAGTTATACAGTACATCATACACATTTACTTAATTACTTGATCATATTTTGATTTTGTAAAGTATTTTTATAATGTTTTATGACTAAAAAATTATGCAGCATCTCTATTTTGCATTACACATATTTACAAGGTATGACATTTTGAGTCGACTGGAAGTCGGCTAATAAAGTTGAATAATTTTTAATTTAAAATAATTGCAAATTTTGTTACCACAATTCACTTCCGTACAGCTGTGACAACCACAAAAGAAAATAAAGTTGAATGAGCGCGATATGACTCGGCCGAGATCAAAGAATCACTCCTCCAGTATCCAGTAAAAGCTTTGACATGTATATGTATAGTATTTTGGATCTCTTGATGACAAGGATGTTATGAGTGAGACTAAATTGACAAGCTAGCTTGAGCATTTCCTAGAGCCCAAATCCGAAATTTTTCATTTAATTAAATTCATCATGTACATATAAAAGGCATACGGCGAGGAACCAAAAACCAAAATCAAATAGACATTGATATACATTACGAAAGTAACCATGGCAGTTCTATTTTGGAGTTCACTGTGCGATACAGCATCAAGCCTTCGATCTCAAAATCATCGCCTATCACGTGTGTAGACATGTAGCCTTCCCTCCATGTAGAATCAAACTGTGAATTTATTTATTGCCTATTTGTGTAGGAGTCAAAGATGTTTGCAGCTTAGCTGCATAATTAGGACATGTTTATTTTGTTTATCCAGAGAGAACAGGAAAATGAGAGTGAACAAAGTACATGTGTATGTAATAATATAATGTATGTAGGAAAGAGTAAAATGAGAAATAAATTGTACTGCTTACTTTATTTTTGTGGGTTCACTTCCATGAAAATAATCCATCAAGACATCTAGACTCTCCTATCATATATGTAGTAATAATAATAATAACCATAATGAATAAGAAAAGTATCGCAGTTCCTGGAATCTCGACGAACTGGAAATACTGAAATCTATGAATGAGGAAGATTTTTGGATGGGGAGGCATATAACATATCCATATACCTGATATTTAGCTACGTACATTATACCTGCAAAAGTATGTATGGATGCATGATGTGTGCTTCACTTTTACACAGTGCCTTCTTCCCTTTGTGATTTGTGAGTCTTCCCTGCAAGTACATGTCCTGTTCCATTTTCTCCTTAATAATTTCTTAGACGATTATTATTGAAGACCTACAAACGTTTTTATTGCTCTTTTGTTTACCTGAGTGCGGCCACCGTTTACAGATCAACGTAAACTGTATCACGAGGAAGAACAAGAAAAAAGATGATGTGTGCTTATGTACATTCATATACATGTGTGCTGTATACTATCTATGTATTTTGCAAGGACCAACTCCACACATCTATAGATATTGATCGACGTGGTACAAATATAGAAAATTGTAATAATAATTATGCAAACATGTACATCAGAAGACGCTTTAAATGCTGACAATGTGTACCATGGATGTTTTACAATCCACTGCTGTACACCACAAAAAATGGTGGTGATTATTATTATCATGATATCGTATTTACTATTTACATTTAACAGTATCTATAGATGAAAAGGGAAAGTATGTTGCCTTTTGCGAAAAAGGAAAAGTGGAGAAAAGGTACAATCATCCACATTTCTCTCCTCGCTTTCTCTCGCTCTACTTTACGACGAGTAAATGAAAGCGGTCTGTTTACACAATTCTCAATCGTATCCAGCGAACTCCGGCATATGTACATACTCACAAATGGGTTTAAATAAGTCTAAACCACAAGCTCTCCCTTTCTATCCTCTGCTCAATTTATACCATGAGATGAAACATTGGCAGGATGATAATAGCATCACAATTTTGAATTTCAGATGGATTAAATTTCATAACTGTTTCAAATAATGACCAGATTAAGAGAATACCCATCATGAACCTTGATGAAGAACGACTTGGAATCGCCGTGTGCAAAATATATAACTGCTTTTTAGATGTTTTGTTATTATTAAACCTTCAACGGATAAATTTATTCATTTGTCAGTGACTTGATAGGCACATTTTCAAAACAACAAAGCTATTTTTAAAACGTCCAATAACGAGTTGAAAAGTCTGAGCAAAATAAAACGAAAATAGATGTCAGGTGGGGGTCTAATATCTCCAACGACAAATATTTGCGCAAATAAATAAATTCGTGACGGCCATATTCTTAAAGATTAAATGTATGTACATTGATGGCAGTTAAACTTTTAGTATTAGATACCTGCATTACACATTCCTCTAGAAATTAACCTATTGACGAGCGAAGGACACGGGTAGAATGTAGAATTTAAATGTCAATTTTCGTTTTAATTGCACCGAGGAATACCTTGAATTTAATTTGACGTGCCTGGATGTGACTCCATGCATGGATGTGTGTTTTTAATCAATCCCAGAGCCGGTTAAAGACGCCGTTAAAGGTAACGTTGTACCACGTTTTTCGGAACAAGTAATTAACGATTAAAGTAATGTAATTTTGTCTTTGCAGTAGTTATGTGTTATGTACCAAGCATAAATTCCCGATTCTATGACTCTCATGACTTTACCAACGCTAAATGTAATAAATCTATAGTTGCAATACACCAGATGATAAGGCTTGACACTTGAGGATTTCCATTCAATGCATATTAAAACTGTGCAAATACACGATAAACTATGTACAAACAAGACGAGTTTGAAAGGGTTTGAGGGGTTTCTGAGAAAATTTTTATCATTTGACAATTTTTAAGAAGAAAATATGTAGTTTAACTTGAGTCAATTAAGGACGCTGCGAATAAGTGTATTGTAGTATGTAGTACGAGGAAAAAGATCACATCTGTGTTTTGTCGTTGTCTATGCCCCAAATTCTTAGAACGCCCACGCACTCCCCGTCCATACTTACTGTGAAGAAGAAAAAGAGTTGAACAGGCATAATGTTTGAAACGTTAGACTATTCATACACAATACACACCTATGTACGTATATCTGCATGTGCATTACACACATTTAAAAAAAATTAATAACTACAAAGAGTTTCATAATTTTTCCAATTATACAACTTTATCTACAAGCCAACTCGTATGTACTCTAATGCTGGACATCCAGAGTATGTATAATGACAGTGGGATCTCGCAAGTTTTCAAATGATATTTTAATGAACCCACACACGCATGCAGTTTCTTTCATTTTCATGCTGGAAAAGAAAATAGATTGCATATGTGTCATGTCAAGATGCTGAGTATGCATATAAGTACAAAAATATACACTTAATATTTAAAACTCATTAGTGGACCACACTAATTTTTCTACTCGACGTTAACTATCAGCCAAACATATCTACATATTATAATACACAGACGTGGACATTTATGAAGTCAACCGTTGTGCTATGTCATCCCAAGAAACATTTTCTGCTGCCTGTTCTGTTCTGTTACTCGCTGTGCAACAATAACAATAAGAGCAAGAACACATCATATAGCCAAGGAAGAGAAAGAGACGGCGATCATTGTGTTATTACCGTCAAAAATTTCCAGTGTTTGCAAAGTTGTAACGGAAAAGTCTCCACACACTTTCCTTTTGTTCAACATTAATAATTCAAATTGCTGGGGTAAAAATTCAAGAAAAATTATGAAAAAAGCTCAAAAGTTGAGAACAACCTTTTCAAAACTGTTACAATGACCTTGTCCTACACGTTTGGCAAAACTTTAGACTCAGGTCTCCTCCTCCTCCTCCTCCTCCTGCTTAACCTCGTATTCTGTGATAAGGTTGCCTTCTCTTTTAGTGGTTTTGTGTGTCCTGAGCCGGATGGAAAGTTTCCATTTGTCGACGACTTTTCTTGCCGAAAGTTTTATGTGTAAGGACGTTATACTACAGCAAGAATAATATCAATGTTATTCGAGCTCAACTTTTCTACACTTCATTGCGTGTAGTTTATGTAATTTGTGTTACACAATATTTAAATATCGACAAATGTAGAAGGTTTTGGTTAAAGTTCAAAGAATAGATGCTATTTGGCTCTTAAATGTCTTTCGTTTATAGGTGTAGAAGCAGCATACCAGTTTTATACGAGTGCCCTGAAAACCACGCGTTTCACAGTCAGTGGCTGGACTGTGTGTATGAAGGAAGGAACCAGGCTTACCAGCCCATAAATAGAGGTATCACACCTCCACAGTTTGGCACTTTATCAAAGTTTATCAAAGAATCCAAGGAAACGAATGTACACTTGTAATGAGTCATATAGTCCCGTTTCTCTATACTGCAGCGCAATGTGCCTGTGGCCAAGTGGAAGAAAACGACAAGGATGACCCAAGAAAGTCTCAGCCCTGGCTCGTCGCTATCTTTCAAAGAGATCGAAGCGGGGGTGAAGACTGGGAATTCATCAGTCCAGGTACCTACCTACATACAGGCAGAACCAAGGTTTGAGATAGCAGAAAAATATAAGTATTTAATAAAAAATCAATTTGCATTTAATTTACAAAAACAGGAGCGATTCTGGGACCCACGACCATCCTAACATGTAAATAATATTATATAATATATTATATTGTATATTACACGTAAAAATAGATTTAAATATATTTATTAGTTTCTAAATTTTCACACTTAAAAATGTCGAATGTTTTGTTTCATTTTTTGTCAAATTTTCAAGCCTGTAGACTCGGTCGCCATATCAACGGCAAGTTCAGAACCAATGTGAATGCAAGTTCATTCCACATTTTAGCAGGGGCTGAGTCCTTGGACGAAAGTAGTACTGATGAGTTCACACAAAAGGCGGAAGTAAATAGATCATATTGATATTCACAGTTAATGGCAATAGTGTTTAAATGTTTTAGTAAACGTTATGATTTTTACCAGTTTTACAAACTTTTATATTTAATCCTAGGTCAGTTTGATTCAAATAAACCCGAAAAATAAGTTCTATGACTTTTGCTCCGCGCTCATGCACCTAAAAGAGCCCCTGCATCTGAACACACCATACGTTCGTCCAGTTTGTCTCCCAATTTTTCCGAAATCGGGGAACACCCGAAAAGATCCAAATAACCCAGATGGAAACAGTGGAAACTCGTTCGGCTATTCCGGCACGGCAATGATTACAAACTATGCCGAAAAACCCAACTCGGACGGATACGGTCACATAAACTCCAAACGCATTCGGCTCACCAGCCAACAATTTTGTTTGTAACGTACAATATACATTATACATACCGCCGATAATAAAATTACTTTACTGTTTTTGAAACGGCAATTTGTGTTACCTTTGAAACCCTCGAATGTCGTTTCAATGGCGGTGAAGTAAGTTTATAATCGACAGTAACTCAATATTATAAATATTATACTCTTATTCCTTAACTTTGTATATCAAATTTGGTATATTTTACATTTTTATCTGTTAATACTTTGAACTCTACATACTTTGTTAAAATTAGATTTGATTGTTGTTAATTTTAGTGCTCACACATTTAAATGGAGCGCTTACTGCGGAGTTCCGCAACTGGGTACTTTAATCTGATAACCTAACTAAAAAAACTTTGAAATTTTCACTTTTATTGATTCACTATGGTTATTGAAATTTCTTTTTCATTTTTCTGCATGAAGGGGGCGACAAAATATCGGAGATTTGCATGGCTCACCAGACCGTGACCGTAGCACAAATGCCCAATGATAAGCGATGGTATTTATTGGGTTTCGGATCTTCCTATACAAACGAAGTATGCTCGATCCGAAAATTGGATGAAGACAATGACAAATTCAAGTGGATTCTGAATGGAATAAAGTGTGGGCCTTTCCAGTTTAACTGCAACAATGGCCGTTGCATTCCCCTGGACCGTCTCTGCGACCAGCGTCAAGATTGTCCCAACAATGAAGATGAAGACCCAAAATTATGTCGCGGGAGAAATCCCTGCATAAATGAAGCCACGTTTGAGTGCGGAGTCTATGAAAACTGCATTCTGCCTAGACAAGTATCTTATAAATAGCATTTAAAATACACTAACTACTAACTTGTAAGTATTTTTGTATACCACGTACATTTGACATAAATGCTATTTTTTACAATAATGTATGTTTCAGGTTTGCGATAATTTTCCAGACTGTTACGATGCGAGCGATGAAAACCCAAACGCGTGCAGAAACACAAAAAAGAAAAATATTGTTCCTTTTTATATTTCCACTACCACAACGGCCATGACTCCTGATTCCTCCGAGGCTGCCAGACCAGTCCCAGTTCCAGTGGCGATGGCAGTTCCTGTGTCAGATCTCCCAGTCTCAGACATGAGGATACAAAGCCAAGTCAATAATTACAAAGCACCTGAAAACATAATGTCAGATGCGTATTCCCTTCCCCTGCCATCGTCATCGCTATCACCCATCATCAACACTGATTCTGTACCTTTGCCCTCCCTTGCATCATTAGCCAACTTTCGTCCGTCATCTACTGGAGTTATCGGCAGGGATGAAAACAAATGGGTGCATGGAATGGATGAAAATGACTTGAGTAACTATCCATTATCTTACGATTTAGTCTCGACGTCTCCAAAGCCCACCCCATCAGCTTTCACATCCACCTTGGCACAGACCACCATCATAACGACAACCCCCGCAGCCGCAACCACTCCCGTCAAAAGCAAAAAATGTCCACCGTTGGAAGCAAATGAGGTTTCTACCCAATTATTGATACATTATTTATTCAATTTATACCCGGGAATGACAATAACTACAATTAGAACCATTAAATATAAATGCATAGAGAATTAGTTTGTCCTGTGCTCCTCCGGGTGTCAGTAGAGAGAACACGAGTGACTGTTCGGAGGAGGCAGAAGTTGGCACTGTGGCAACCTTCCGGTGCAAAACCTATTACAAACCTGCAATTTCCCACGAAGACAGTCATGTAAAGAAGTGCTCTGAGGATCTCCATTGGAAACCCACAAGATATTATGAATGCGTTCCCGGTTAGCAAAACTTATTACAGTTTTAATTCAATATTTAACTAGGTACAATTTACTTTTTTGAAAAGCAAAACATGACGAAAGCAAAAATTTTTTAAATTGTAGATTGCGGAAGACTTGTGAGCCCAACTGCGGCGTACATTGTAAACGGTCAGAGTTTAAACTCCAAGGACAGATTTCCATGGCATGCAGCCCTGTTTCTCAGGAGAAAGAATAATAAATTTGAATACATTTGTGGAGCCACATTGATTCGTCAATCCTTTGTAGTGACAGCGGGTCACTGTGTCACCGACTTTAACGGGGACAACAACAAGAACTCAAATAATTTTAAAGGTTTCGGTTTTTTATTACTAACACCACGACTAACATATTATATTATAAATAATAATAATAATAATAATATGTACATCATCCCTTTAAAAAGTACACTAATTTTAAATTGTATTTAAAAGTTGTTTTGGCTCCATCGTCCAGTGACTATGAGAAAAATCTAAAGGACCCAAACACTCAGATTTTTGATGTAAGCCCTTAAATTTTTTTTAAATTCTCTTAACTTACAATGCATTCGAGTTGAAACAAATTGACGGTTGATTTAAAAAAATTTAATGGCGTAGGTGAAAAAGATAGTCGTGAATCCACACTACGACCCGAGCAACAATTATCAGTCGGATATTGGTAAGCATGCGTAAAAATCAATAGCAGATTATTTGTTTTTGTGTAGTAATAAACTGAAAAGCGTTTATTCGTTTTTTATTTTTACCACAGCCATTGTGGCTTTGTCCCGAGAAAGTGAAATTGGAGATAGTGTCATGTTGGCTTGTCTTCCGTCGATGGAAATTGGAGATCCTCCAGCTGGAGTCATGGGAAAAGTACCAAAAAGAACCATATTTTTACCATTTTTAACAATTTTATGTGAGAATCGTGGAAAGTATCCTTTTAAGTTAAACTTTTACGCCTCTTTAGAGCGTAGGATTTGGAATTGACGAGTCTGGAAAGGTTTCAGAAGAGTTAAAATTTGCAAACTTACCCATTGTCAGTATTGATGAGTGTATAAAAAGCGTGCATTTTATACCGTCAATCAACCAATTTTGTGCTGGCTATAAAAATGGTAATATCGCTATGTATATACATTATACATGCATGTCATATTATGTCATGGTACTAGTATCAAACTTTAGCACACTTTCAGGATTTTTTTCAAAAAAATTGATAGTATTTTTCTATGTACATCATGAAAGTTGAGCATTATGTTTATGTTTTTAGGAACCGGCGTTTGTTTCGGAGATTCTGGGGGCGGCTTTGTGGTCCTCCATGTACACCATCAACGATATTACCTTCACGTATGTGTCAATTTCGGAATATTTCATACATATATCTATAGGGATCTGTTAATAAACTGATGTCTTAACTGTTCCTTATGTACATAAATAATATTTATAGGGAATTGTGAGTGTGGGTCCCCGACTAGATTTAAAAAGAAGACGATCTCTAAGTCTCACCTGTGACTATCACACGTACTCAGTCTTCACGGACGTGTCGCGCTTCGTGGAGTGGCTTGTTGAGGAAATTAACATGATGGAACTAGAACTTTAATCCAGTTAGATTTTAGTTATTCCTCATTTTAAAAGTTACGATGAGCCACAATAAAACGACTAGACTTAAATCTCCGTAAGCAAAATTAATGTAATGGCGAAATTTTTCATTCAATTGTCATAATATTTTGTTCACTTCCCACAAGCACAGCGTTCTGCTTGTTCATCGCATCGCCCTCATAGGGACGCGGAGCAAATGAAACATCTGCTTCAAAAGTTCCCCTCTATTCTTAACCACTTGGTGGCGGCAATGTAGCTTAAACGTTCTCTGTTCCTACCGCATTCGTTATATCTCGCAGCATAACATGAGACTTGAAGTTAAAATAACACACTTCAAAGTTTTATAATGTTATACACATATAGGTGCTATTTAGCACAACACTTGGTATTCCGGAATATTTAAATGCCTCGCTTGAATCACATTATCGAATTTCAATTTTGATTTTTCGTAGTTTTATTGATAAAAGTAACTTTTTGCGTGCATTTCTTGCTTTAGGGAAACGGACCTCTCATGTCTTCATAAAAAATGCATGAATATGAGGAATGACAAGGACATTGTTCCTGTAAAAACTAATTAAAATAGTAAGAAAGAAGAAAATAGGAATAATACACAGGGGGAAATCGGTATCCGATTTCCCTTTCATTTCATTTAATCATTTGAAAATTCCTTCAAGTTTGTCCAGAAATGGTGCAGTGCTGACGTACTTTTCGTAATACACACTAATCACATATTTTGGTATTGCCCATTGAAATTGGAGGAAAATACTTTCCTTTTTAAACGAGGAGGGATAAAATAGTTATAACAAAATTGTAGCATTATTACAAATTATAATTACTAACTAATATTTGTGGGACATGCCCGTGGCCTCCTAAACTCCATTTCACCCAATTAAGAAATAACTTTTGTACAGTTAAACATTCTTCATTCTAGAACTGGAATTTCTCGCAATATATTGTTGGCATAATACTATATAAATTTCGTACCAATAAAACAAACTTTGAAGAAGGGAAAGGGAGCGACAGAAGTTACATTATTTTTTTAATACAATATATAATATATACTAATAGAATACAATAAAATATACAATAAGCTAGCAGTTTAGTGCATAATGCATACCATAGACTTATGAAATAAGCTAAAAGAAGTAGGTTTTTTCAAAAAAGACCAGATGGGGAAGCTCATCGTCGTTTGCGAGGCATTAGTAAAAACTGCGGTAAAATATGTATTAAGTAAGCTTCTAATGATCCATCTGAAATGCCTTGCAATTTTCCTCTTCCTCCATCACCCGACCCCAAACTAATGACTATTAAAAAAAGAGGGTGACAATTTCCATATGCCACCAACAAAAATGTTCGCCGATCCACAATCAAAGTTTAGCATAGCAAAAGCTCAAGTATTTCTCATATACAATCTGTATACAGTTTACTAATACAATAGAAACCCCAATTTTAAACTGACTTTGATCTCTTCATTATTATCCCAGCATTCTACAGTCCATGCATACCCAATACTTCAACGACAGGGCTATAATTTTGTCACCCATAAATTGAATTGGCCCATAGTATATACTCGCTTTTTACTTGTCTCGTCCAACTACTTTTAAAAGACAAATAAAACAATGAGCATAGGAAATATGCAGGTCGTTAATTTAGAAAAATGTGTATTGGATGTATACATATACGGTATACATAATGCCGTATGGATTTTGTGCTAATAATAATGAATACTTTCAAGTCGTAATTTGCAAGCCATTCCATTCGACTAAAATTCAATGAAGAGAGAATGGAAATCATGTGGGAAGAGAAGTAGTAAGAGTTATTTGTATAATGTGTATGTATATGCATGGGTATCTAGTGAATAGTGAAGATGAAGAGAATGCGAGCGGGTAAATGGCGATAAGACGGAGGAGACAGTCTGACATGAACCATTCAGCCATTGCAATTGCAATAATAGAAAATATAAACTCAAATGTATTTTGAGCAGCAGCCAAAACCAGTAAAATTTGTCACTGATTAATGAAGGGTAACCAGAGCAATGGGAGAAGCAGCCAACTAACTATAACTGCATAATGTGTACATAACTGTGACTTCCTTCCATTCCATCCCATTCCACACGGGCATAAATCTCTGATCCCTTTCTCTTTCTCTTTCCATAGGTAAAATATGTAGTACGATGACGAAGTCTATTAACTATATTGTCATGCCACATGTAAAGCATCTGTACGTACGATATGAAGAAAAGCGGGGAGTGAAAATTAGCAGTCTAACGGTTCTCTGCCATTTCTCCCGGACTAGGGCTTATTTGACACTCCATGATATTGCACAATGTATCTGTCTCTCGTAGTTATGTAGAGTGTAGAGGAGTCGAGCGGATGTGGAGCAGGGTTTGAAAATGCGTACATGCGATACATAATAGGAGGTAACGAGTTGTCTCATCTCCGCTCGTAGCTACTCATATTACACGATAATTGGCCATTGGACCACTTTTACACCCTGACGCTGCGCTACGGTTTGAATGTGAACGACAGCCAAATGACAACTGCAACTTTCCCCTCTCCGCGAAATCCTTATTGTTAGTGCTGCATACGTATTTGTGCAATATAGTTTATAATGATTCATTCAGACACAGATCAAGTGCTTAAAGAAACAAAATCAGGTACGGGAAAGGTCTCTTGAACTTGACTTATTTATTTTCACAGGTTTTTAAATGTGGTGAAGTTTAGTTACTAATGATGTAATGACTTAATTTTTCTGCCTAGTTAAGTTCCTATCGTAATATGTAATCGGGTGTTAAAATGTTATCTAAACTGACCCTACGAAAAAGAAATCTTATCAACTTTGATCAAATTTTGATGAGATTTGACAAGTTTGGCAATTTTCGATGAGATCTTCATGATATTTCATCAAAATTTGATCAAAGTTGATAAGATTTGTGGCCGAAATCGTGTCAAAATTTCAAGAGATTTTTTGACCAAACGTTTTTCTAAGGGGATAGGTATGGATAAATAGATACAATTTTATTACATTTTTAAGAATACAGTTGCATAATACAGAAGTACACTAATAAAAGAATCACTTGCTTGTCTACAATAAAACTTCTCATGCGCTGATACACATGCTACACAGTGTAACTTACACTGTGTGGTACTATGATATATTCTCCATTTGTGCACGGGAAAAATCCACCCCACAATAGGCTAACGTTGAAACGACCATGGATTTAAGAACAACAAATCTCTCATCATGAAATGCTGACGAGAATCATGATGGTGACGACGACAACGATGATGATCAAACAATTCAGTACATATTTACTCGTGTATACAAACAACGAACTCCCATTTCATCATTATTCAAATTCAAAGTCAGTGCTCACGTGAACTTTTCATTTTCTCTATATTATATCTATTATGTATCCCACATGTATTTATGTGTCTACAAATGCGTACAGAAAATGCAAAATTCACAGCGAACTAGAGAATTGTAGAGAAAAAATGGAGATTGCCGTTGCATGTGTTCAGCTGGGCCGCGTGTGTACATACGTAGGCATACTCATGTAAATAGTATACCTGTACACATGATAAATATTATAAACCCAGCTCATTACCAACATCAACGACATTCGACAACTTTGCTACATATACATTTTGAAGGGTTTTCCAATCCATGCAGCCCAACTGAAAAAAAATGAGTGAAAAAAATGAAAAAAATTAAGTGACTACGCTGCTCTCTTTCTAAATCTATTTATCTGGATGTGGTTGTGTTGTGCTTTGTCGCTCACCTTTTTCAGTCTATAAAAAATCGTTGATTTTTAATACTCCTCTCTATTTACCTGCTTTTTGAAAAAATGAGCCAGACATTGTATGTATGCAGTGTGTATGAAGCGAGTTTGCACGCGATTCTAAGCACACACAAAGGGCGGCAGTATATAGTATCATCTAGTCATAATTAATACTTTAACACTATGGAACACTGTAAAAAAAATAAAAATCACACACACACATTTTACATTGCACCTGATATGCATATCTTGTTTCTCGTTATTTATAATATGCACGGTAGCAGTATCAGGCATCCGAGAGCCAGTCGCTCTTTTAACTCACCGCTGTCGATTTTACCTTGTTATCATGACTTTTGACTATTCTTAGTCTTATTGTTAGTGTTGTGATAACATTTAGATTAGATTGTGGAATAGCCTACGCCAGATTGTGAGGATGTGGACTACAAAGACGATGCTGATTTTTTTGATAATTTAGATCCGTATGATAAGTGATAAAGAAGGTGATGGATGCAACACAGTGCATTGAATCATTGGGGGAAAAACGTCAACTCGCACCTCGTGCTATGTACTTTTGCATTGTATTGTATGATATTATGAAGAAATTACTGTGGTCAAAATTCTGGAACATTGCCTTTGATTTTTTGTCATCACGTCTACGTATCCAGATTATGATCCATGTTTTTGTTTTATGCCAAAAGTTGTGTAGGATATAACATTATCAAATATAAATCTGATGTTTAGCTTTGAGTTTTTGCTTTTACCTTGTTGGTATTCACTTTCACATTATATTTTTTAAACTTTTTGTCTAACAGTAATAATTCTAGATATTGTAATATAGTGTGCATTATAAAGTGTGTATATTTAAATGCTGAATATTTACACACTTTATATAACGTTGATTTTGATTGTTCACGTAGCCCAAATTTTGTTTCTCAAATGGGATCTTGTGTAATTCGGTGGCTTGAAACTCTGTGGGTAGTTGATGTATAAATACATAGAAAGCGTAATGAAAATTATAAAAATATTTAGATTAAAGCATTGTAAAGAAATCAGGTCGTATTTTTTACAGAGACGGACTATGTACCATGTACTTGCATGTATTACCTCTATGTGCATGTACTTCTGCGGAGTTTCCATTTGTCGAAGCGGAAGACAGGAGGAAGAGACAGAAGCTGAAACTAAAAACGAAGACGGGGAGAGACGAGACTCCCCAGGGTTGAAAATGGAGACGATTCGGTTGTCTCGTCGCAGTCACGAATCTCATCGAATCTCATTGATAACCCCTGACCCGTCCGCCAATTACCGATTCTCCACATACTCCCGTCCTTTGTGAACCACCGTGAAATTGGAAATTTCTTCACACTACTTCTGTCCCACTGACTCAACTCCAACTTTTCTTCACTCTTCACAAATCAAATCGTTGAACAAAAAATGGAATGAAAAATCCTTTCAGTCCCCATCCCTTCTTTGGACTTGTTGTCACATTCTCTTTGACTGTACCTAATATTTCCATATTCTTAATCATGTTTATGTGTGATACACACATACATCAAGCGAGAAACCCGACGAAAAGTAACTTGCAACTTGAATACGCATATATTGTCAGTATGCGTACTTGACTTTGTACAGCAGCAGTGTCGCTATATTATATATGTAACGTGCATTTCACATTGCATTGTTGTTGTTTCCATTAATTTTATACACAATACAAAACAACATGTAAACACATATCCACGCTCTAAAGCGTCATATATATATATATATGTACAAGACAGTGTATAGTATAATATGTATATACTTAATTTATACAGGCTTTATCTGTAAAACTTTGTCTACAAATTCAGATGCCTCTGTATTTTTTAAACAGTTTACATAATATATCACATGTCATCATGTACAATATTTCTGTGGAGCCAAAAAAGAGCAATGTTAATGAAAACTGTGAATATTAAGCACGTTGCTCCTGCATCCGTAACTTTTATGCATGGAGTATTCAAAAACCAGGACACTAAGATGTGCTTCATTAAATAGGTAATACTTTTCTCTGAGTTTAATTACCAACACAGATGAATTATAATTGTAATATCCTAGTTTCGACTCCCCATCTTCATACATACTTCGAAAGGTTTTTTTAAAGACTACGTACACTGTGTACAATGTTTTGAGCACACTGTGACCGATACATCTTATAAAGGGATTCGGTGGTTGAGATTTGTCAAGTGTCATTTTATTGCTATCTTCTACACTATTACATATGTATTTTGTTACGTAAAACTCCCAGCTATGTGAGTTATAATGATAGAACAAATCGCCGATTCTATGAATGAACCAAAAAATTCTCAAAGTAAAGACATGTTTGCAGACTTTTACCTCATATGCTTAACATTTCTAAAATTGTGTTTGAATACCATGAAATACTGATTGCATTTTATCTATAGTTCTGGTTTTGTTTGGGTGGAGGTCCTGGGACCTTTGAGAGCATGGATTGCAGAATTGGAAAGAGCAACAAGAGTAGCATTCAAGACGGTGAGTGAGTACATATAAAGCATAAAGTCGACTGTTATGACAATAATTACACATTTTGTAGAGCTCTGATCACCTTATTATGCTCGATTATCCTGTAATAGTAATAGTAATGAGTGCCTTGCCTCTGGATTCGTTTTTTCTTTCTCTTTCTCGTTCCCTCGACATTCGCATCCATGTCCACTCTCCACTCTCACGCAGAGTCAGCTCAAGTATTCATCACACAGCTAGAGATCATTACCATCATCATCCTCAACATTAACAACAAGATGATCACATGATGATTATGATGAGTTACTGCCACTGTTTCTATCTTTATACTTCGCTGTTTAGATCCTCCATGAGGGATAAAGTAGTCACTTCACTGTGTGTTTACAAGACATACCTATAAAATGCAGCATGCATAAATATATTAAGCATAATAACATATATATATTGCTCAACATGTACAAAACGTGGTCCAGCTTATTTTACTCACCGCTTTAGGATAAATTCTGACGTTGTACGTAACTTTCAGCAATTTTGATTGATATTTTTAACACGTTCATACGATTTTGAGTGTGAATAAAATAATAGAATAGTTCATTCCGTTTGGTCACCGGAAACTGAAGATTTTGTCATTTGAAAAAGAGACCTCCAAAAACAAGTTTCCAAATTCTCTCTCGCCTCTACGACATCTAGGATGTAGCAGCGTTAAAAATGAAAAAATAAATAAAAATTATATCAGCATCAAGAGCCAATCGTATTATGCTGATGCTAGTGCAAAAATATTGGTCAAAAGTTATTTAGTAAGTCCTCCACAGTTGTTTGAACTATAAAATTTCAACCAGGATGTTTTTTGACATGTGTTCTTATAGAGAGCCATACAAAATCAAGCAACGGCTTTTAATAATATTAAGATTTCGTACCTTTAATGTTGGAGGATTTTGTTGAAATTTTAAAAATGTTTTTAACAAGCTCAAACGATTTTGAGTGTGAACAAAAAAAAATTTTATTCCATTTAGTCACCGGAAACTAGAGATTTTGTCATCTAAAAAACAATTTCAAAAAAGGGGGTTTCCGCGGCTTCTTCGACCCGGCACGACCTGATGTTTCAGAACTCAAATAAACGTTGTATCAGTAGCAAAAACCGATTAAGAAAAATTGCTGAAAGTTAAGTACAGCGTCAGAAATAAGTTTCGAAGTTGAGTAAAATAAGCTGGAACACGTTTTGTATTTTACATCCTACATGGGATTTCTCCATTTTTCATGTTGCACTTGGAATATTCAGGTTCCTTTTCAGTTATACATACATATCATGCAGCAGGCCCCTACATCAAGCAAGAATGCCAACAAAAATAGAAAAAATAGGAGAAAGGCAGAAAATCACATTGCAGAAATGATAGTCTGCAATTTTGCTTTGTATTTTTAATACTCTGCAAAGGATAATTTTCTATCCAAAAAGCCAAATATTTTGAGAGACATATCATTTGAAAATTAAATGTTGTTTATACATAATAATGCTTACACAGTTTTTGTTTGTTTCGCGTATTTTTTATCGGAAATGTCAGCATAATTTTTTTTATACATAATATCTATTATCCACTTATACAAATAATGTACACCGAGGGATAGCTAATATACTGATATCAGAAAAAAATAAATATGTATGATAAAACATCAAGTTTAATGCAGGATCTGTTCACACTGGGATTCGCAGGGAAAAAATAATGACAAAAATCAAACATCTTTCAGATTTTCTTCACGTAACACTATTATGAAAGATGCTGACAATGCACTGTATGTACATAATATGTATATTACATGCTTTTTCATTATTTCCTACCGTCTTCGTTCTATTTCAGTTCTTAGAAAAGGAACAGTTCACTGGGCTGGACAATGCAGTGTTTCTTTCTTTCTCTTTGTGAAAATTCCATGAAAATAGAATGGAGTCTTTATTTATCATTTCCCCTGTGTTTTCTTGTCTTTTAAATGCCGCAGTCACATCTCACACTCAAAAGATGACCATAATGGTGTTGATGATGACTCTGACAAACTTGGTTTGAGTTTGAGTTGAATTTACCTTGTGTCTTCTCCTTGTCATCGTTTATAATAAAATAATAAATGAGTATCAAAGCAATTTTCTCGAGCAAAAATAATATTGTTCATCCTTAATTTTCAAGTTGGTAACCCTCAAAGAGGTTCTTCCTTAAGCTACAGATACACACACAATATATACAATACAATACTTATACAGAGTATACGTTTTAGTTATTCAATCTTCCTCTCCTTTCTTTTGCACGTATACATACATACGTTCACATTTATGCATACATCGTATACATTGTATTCTACCGCTGTAACATTAAAGTTAAAGTTTCATACAATATTTCTATAATTTTTAACTTTTCCTAACAAAAAGACATTTTTCGAGGAAATGGTTTGAGTACAAATGCAATTTGCGGACATGAATAGAAGAATTTTGACAAATTAGGGTTACATTACATCCTACATCCTTCGTGATGAAAAATCAACGGGTTTATAGTTTAGAGGATAGAAAAATTCAGAGAGAATGGAAAAAACTGGCAAAAAATAGCAAGTTCATGTGGGTAGACATTCGTCGTCTCCACATAACAACGTCCACACTCACACATATACATACACCCCCACAAAGAAGAGAAGATCTAGCTTCTCTTTCTTTCCTTTTGAATTTCATGATATTCCACAAGAGATTTGCCTCGACTTGCTTTATTGTTAACGAACAATGAATTTGTGATCCTAAATTACCCACAATACACACGAACTATTGCATTTTTCCACGTTATTTCTTTCCCTTCTCTCTTTCTCTCGCTGCCTGTCTTTTCTTCCTCTGCCTATTTCTCTTTCTCGTCCTCCATGTGGATGATTGTCAATATCGGACAATGACAAACACTAACAAACGATATGTACGTATGTATATATATTATATAATCCGTACAAAATGTCATCGTATCGTACGTACTGCTGCCATTACCCGCCTGCGGAAATTTATATAATTTTGTTATTTAAATTTGTATGAGCAATATTAAAAACGTACTATATATATATAAATTCTTGAAAATACTAAAATAAAAAAAAAAATATGTTTGCGTTCTCAAAAGAAGTTGCAACTACAGCGCCGTTGATAATTTAGACAAAGATTAACTAATTTGTTTCCGTGTTTCTATATAGCAACATTGAAATTACCGGTCTAAAAGGGGTTCTTCTGCAAACCTAATTTGCATGGATTAATGTTAAACGGACAAGTTCTTTCCTCCTTTAGTATTTATTTTTGGAGTCAAAACAATGTTTCTCTAATTATAATTGGATGGTATTACAATGGACAAATTGTACACATGTATTTGTTTTGTAAACAGTAATCGAGATGAAAGCAATACGATTATAACATCAACAATCAACAACTTGTGACTTGTAAATAGATACGCATACATATTAAGTCGGATCATTAGTTAAGTTGTTGATTATGTTTATATTTACACTATGAACTATTCTATACAGATTACAGATATATACATACATTCTTTCCACTGTGACTTTTTTTAGTGCATTTGCTATGTACATGCACAAAACAGTGTTCACGTTCCAATTTGCAATGTTTGTCGAGGATATTACATTCATAACTATAATTTGTATGTTCTATCATAAATCTTTCCGTTTCAAAGAAAAAAAGGGGAAAAAGAGAGAATGAAAGAAAAGATGATGACATATCATTAGATTCAAATGACTGTGATATTTTCGTCGAAAGGGTGTAATAAATGATGCCATCGTGTAAACGGTATCAAACTGTATAGATTCTATAGATGCATGCACTGGGGTACGTATACATATTATATATTATGTATATTGCATATTGTATTGTACAAAGAGGTAAACGGTCAGTCAAACCAATAATTTAAAGTTGATAATATATGGCTGATAAACTGTGGCTCTTTGGATTTTCTTATGTGTTCATTTAGATGTAGGAACTGCACAAGTATACTGGTGAATTTGTGCAATATGTTATGCATATACGTAATACGGTACGGTTGAACAATATGATGCACGCTCATATGCTTGCATAATATACCCATGTATGTACATCCAGATACATACAGATGTACACAATCGACGAGATTTTAATTTAGACATATTTATGCATATTTATGTACAACTTGATAAAAATTTTCACGCTAATTTCTCGATTTACATGTGTGTGTGTGTATGAATTGTCAACAAAATCAACTTCCTATTCATGCTTGCATTTTTGTATGTACAATGTACAATATACATTATTAAGCAGAATTAGAGTAAGAAACTGTGGGAAGTTGAAGAAGAAGAAGTTCTAATCAACTTTAAACCCTCACAAGTCTTTTAATGTGAAGTTCTGTTAAAGCTTATTAATACGGCAAAGATCATTTCAGTTTAATTTTAGATTGAAATAAAAAACATTTCAAAGAACGCCTTTGAAAAAATACTGTTGACAATTGTTTTTCGAAACAATAATGTATATGTACTGTATCTATGTACATATATTTTGCTCAAGCTTTGCATAAAAATACATAACTTTTTCAGTGGAATAATATATTTCTGGGCTTTTTTCTTTATTTCCAATGTATTCTGCGTTTTTTTCGTTGTTTCAACGCACCTTACGGATCTAAATTGCTTTGCCTTTGTCTCTCAACTACATATTTAGTTGGGGTAGACGAATATTAAGGGCAGACAGGAAGGCAAAGCTAAAACAGAACCGAATAAAATAGAAACTCTGTAATTTTAATATCGAGAGAGGGGGAAATTATGTGTAATCTAAATAGTCGAAAAAAGGAGATCGTCTATCGAGGAATTTGACTGGGCAGCATGCCTGCCAATTTTCGACTTTGGGATGAGTCGAAAGCGAAACATTGTGCATATCATACAACAGGTAGCATAAAATAATACATACGATACAATTCTCGTGATGCTATCATTTAATTGTGCGTATTATATTATTGTATAGTCGCTCTCGTTCTATCGTAGCTAGAAAAACTACAGACCGAAACTCTATCCAAATCCATGGAATACATTTTACTACAGATATAATGTAATAATGATAATAAATAATGATACCTTAAATAAAAGCCAGAACAAATAATTTCGTCAGAGAGTTACTACCCGTAATAGATACACATACATGCATATAAAATATACAGCACATGTATACCTGCACAAATATTTTGCTTCTTTCCCCAACCTCTCGTAACATTCCTTTACGGTTTCACAGTATTATACGATATGATACTACATGTAGAAGACGGAATGGCAATTTGAGCCACTAAAATATAAATAAAACGAGGGATTCTTCAGTCACTCTGTAACTGTTGTACTTTTATCTCGAGGCTTATAACTTATGGCAAGTCATATTGAAAATATCGGTATTGAATATGTGAAGAATGTGGAAAAAAAGATATGAAAATAGAGGAATTCATTCAGGTCCATTAAATACCATTTCAACAACTTTTACCAATAAGACTGGTCATATTTTTTTCTCATGCTTAATATCCTCAACAATTTTGCATAAGGTTGAATATATGAATACCCATAAATACAAAAAATTACCAAGGGACGATCATGCACAGGTACACATATACATATATCTACATTTAGTTGTAAGGGAAAATACGTAAATAGCAAATGCTAATACATGTATGTAAGTGCCTTCCAAAAAACCAAAAGGATAATAATGTTGGAAAAGAAATAATCCACTTTTTTACATAATATTTTATTAGGTCCACACAAAGAGCGAGTTATCACATTAATTCAGCATTCAGTTCAATAGTGTACCTTTTTATTTTATTATTTTGTTTGTGCCCTGTATTTATTTTTACATGAAGTATAATGTGTATGTATGTACATAACATTTATACGCCTGATTCGTAAATGCCGTAATATACCTATTCGATAAAAATATTGCACAAGCTCCTGTTATCCAGTAATTTGGACCGTTTTCGTTAGTTGTGGAGGAAGAACAATCATTTCGGAAACAAAAAACAGACAAGGACAATAATATGACATGTAATGATACGTTTTCCTCAAATTCAAATTCATGTATATGTGTAGTTGTATGCACAATACATATATTAAAGTAGCGTAGAATCGCTAGAACGAAATGAATAAATCGCCACTTTATCCTTCTTCATGTCGGCATCAACTTGAAATGAAGAGTATTCAGTTTTCCAGCAAAGCTCCAAAAATTTCGCTTGCATAATTTATTGTTTCGTATATACGTAGATGTCAAGTAACGACTTACTAGAGGCCACACTGTTTCTCAAGAAAATTACTCCACAGCTTTCTTAGCCTTGTCTTGTACGTACATATTTATGTTGTATGACATTAGCATGGAGCATGGACAGCAGTTTTCTTTTCTTCTGTAAGCATAAATACATATAATATATAATACATATTTATATCCGCAGCTTTATAGTTGCACAATGTGTATGTAGTATGCTGGAGAAATGCCACATCGTGGTTTACTTGTTTAGTAGAATATTATATCACACAGTTTTCGCCACATGGCTCAAACATAAAATACCATATAAATAGATATACAATGTGTATTTCTGACTTTTGTCAAAGCATATAATTCTTTATTTCTTCGATTCACATATGTACACCGTAGAATAGTCGATACGTTATACATGCAATACTTTGTGCATATTTAAATATGCCAAACAGTTATAATAAAGAGTGAAATGAAAAATTTAAAACCGTTTTCCATCCTAAAACAAAAATTTCCAAGGTTTTTCAATATCAAAATAAAGACAGCAAAAGCTGTTCCTATTTTTGCATGTTTTAAAGTTTGAATACGCCAGAAACTATACATACTCATATTATATATTATATTATGTGATGGAGGTAGGATTGTCCCTTATGTCGATATTTGTGTGTCTATTGTCCATTGTACATTTGTCGCATAAATGTACAACGGGATAATCGTGCATAATGACAGCAATGAGGAAATAGGTTTACAAAACACAAATATCGTAACAAGCGGGATTGAGTGTCATTTGACAATTTGTATTCAAAGAGACAAGAATGAAGTTCAAAGCGCCACTATATACATATGTAAAAATATGTATGCATAAGCAGCAAATTTTGGTCAAAAAAGTCAACATGTGCGAATTTTAGACGAACCTCATCTTAAAACTAAAACGTAAGTAGTACATGTGTAGATGTGTGTGTATGTATATTATATCTGCCTGTAGGATACGAGAAAGAAACTAACATTTACAAGCATATTATACCAAACTTTACTTTTTGATGAAAACGTGGAATCAATTTTCTATACACAAGGATTCAGGATAATTTCAATGGTTGTATTTTGTATTACTTTGCAGTGAACTGTATGTATGTATGTACAATGTACATTTTACATACATGCATACTATTTGGATAGTTTATATACTCACTTCTGGACTCGGGTTCTCTTGAGATTACATTTGTATGCATATGTACCTCTCCGCCGTTTTATGCTAAGATTGTAACAATGCTGTGAACATACATAAACCTTGCTATTTGTCTGTTGAAAGTTGATACACATTACACATGCATAGGTATACTGAGGATAGCTCAATAACTTTACTCATTTTTTAAGACTTATAACACTTACAACTTACTTGTTAGCCTAATTAGCAATGATAATATGCAATTTATACACTCTTCGTACCCCCACAAAAAAATTGGTATGTTCGAGTCTGCATGAATTGAAAAACACCTTTATTTATTTTGAAATTTTGAAACTCCATAAAAAGTTTTGACAAAATATAAAGCATAAAGGCGCTTTCAATAATCTATGAAATATTTAATACAATTTGTGTAATTCGCATTTAAAGAGCAATAGAACATTTTCACGGCCAAACCCTTAATGCATCAATACTTCGATTTTAGAATAAATAATCCATATGTTTTTGTTTCGTTTCGTTCAAAACTAAATGAAATGCGTGCAAGTTTTTAAATGTGACAAAAAATATACATCTAGTACTAATAATTAAATGAATTGGAACATGAAAGTCTTTGACTAAGTTATTCGTATTGTGCTCAAGAATTTAATAAGATAGTTATCCATCAGCGTATGTAGTATGCTAGTGTAGTTTTGTTACATATAGTTTAATAATGTTCTAAAAAATACTAAAATTTAGTATTTCATACTTACTATGAAAAAGATACTGCCGACCATGTGCTAAAAGCATGTTTCTATATAATACGAAATGCATATACATATGAACATTATGGAATTTTATGAAGACTACATATTACGTTATCCCATATAGTTTACAGAAGTAAACCATGCTATATTATGTAACCGGACGATAAATATCATAAGATGATATATGCACACATATAATGCAGCGTAAGTAATGCTTACATATACAGAGAGACAGAAGGAGAAAGGCGGAGAGAAAACAAGAATAATACATTTAAGCTGTGGGTGAAAGGTGATTAAAAAGGCGTTCCGGGTTTCAATTTTTCTTATGCAGTTATACCTAGTAACATATAACATATGGATACATACGTCACTCTCAATGTTATTGGTTATAGTAGTACTTACATCAGTTCCACACATTAACTAGTTCATATTATATGCTCCATCAGTAAACTGATGTTGGGTCATGAGCTGATACATTTTGTGCGAGTACACAGAAGAAGCCCATATACAATACATCACTCATAAATTCGAGACCTCTTAGGTCCCCCTATTATAGTGTGTATGTAATGTACTGTGTTCTAATGCGGAGTTAGAATACGAAATAAAAGTCAAGTTTGAATAATGCGTACAGTGTTCTCTTTTTGTTTGAAGTTCTGTTGTAAACGACAATGTGGATGCAAGTCGTGCATGAATGTTTTGTAATATTAAAACATGATATGCTCTTGTCGTCAACTTGTCAAAATTGATTCTCTCATGCTTTCATCTCTCTCTCTCTATTTTTACCAGGGTCAGAAAAATCAGTAGGGAATATTATGGCTTCATCATGTCTCATTCTCTTTATCCAGTTGATACACCAAAACGTCCGTAAAAACGGATAAATATTATACATTTGCATTATAAATGTGGCATTGTGCAAACAGCAATTATTATTGTTATCCGACGGATAGGTCAAAGTGGTGGAAGCAGAGACAAAGAGATAGAGTACAGAAAATAGTTATGCGGAGCATAATGACACTATATGCGTACATAAATATCTACTCTACTCTACAGTCTAACGCTAACAAAAATAATTATCTGATAAAATTTTGAGCAATTTC
The DNA here is from genome assembly GCA_034698285.1 of Sminthurinus bimaculatus. NCBI lineage: Eukaryota > Metazoa > Arthropoda > Collembola > Symphypleona > Katiannidae > Sminthurinus > Sminthurinus bimaculatus. Next base: position 24,294 of record JAQIVE010001128.1, read on the forward strand.
CCGATTCCTAAAGCAAAGATGGTTCGCATAGTTGTTTACAATACAAACTACATATAGGTGTATATAGCAAGACATAGAAGACATATTTTGTGGTTTGCTCTTCTTGATTTTCGATTTGTTTTCATACCTGGACTCTCTGCATAAAAAATAGATGACCAGGAGAGAACGAAAAAGAAAGAGCGAGACGAATATTTTAAATTTTTATGCTTACAGAATTATGGTAAAAATGTTCTTTTTTTTTAAACATTTACAATCGTTTTCACCGGCATTTTTCCAGCCTTAAGACTTCAGTCTCTGACATTTGTCTATAGATACACATTACACGTACAATCTACAACATGAGAAGATAAAAAGTATGGGAAAACGTAAGGAATGAGTATCTAGAGAATGTAGCGTTTTGATACATATGATGATAATGATGATAAATATTATACAGACGCTTATGTGTACACTGTATGTACATGCGTATGTGACTATGAAGGTAGGGCAAAGTCGAATAAGAAACGCCCAGCTAACTTGGTCTAGGGGACCAAGATAGCTCCACCTTCTCTCTATATGTACTCTAAGGATTCTCCTCGAGCATACATGCAAGGTATTGGACACCGTTTGCAAGAACAAAATTTTGTTCCTCTATCCAGTTTTATTCGGTGAGTGCTCCAAGTAAGAAGTCGTATTACGTGGCTTTGCGGTTCGCATTAAGTGCAATTAGGACAAATTGCAATCACGTGTGCACCCATTTTCTATTATTAGTCGTATTGTTCCCAGCTTTCACAACTGTGATCATCATCTTCCTCCGTTTACTTACTCACAACTCATCATCATTATTATTATCATTATCAACATCATCGTCATCTCCTTCTTCTTCTTCCCCGTTTTTTTCACTATCTATTTTCCATTATATAGATATTTTTTCACCCGCGTCGACACACTATCAGCTGTCAACCGTTTTACACTCTTTTTTTACAAAACAACTACAATAATATTACGACATATAGCATTCCTCCTTTTTTCTATCACTATTTCCCCCCTCGTTGTCCAAAATAAATAAATAACTGTATAAATAATATTCCAAATTTTAAGTGGATGAAACAGTTGATAATGTACATAAATAAAAGTAGTACTATGATTATATGATGTAATCATAAATAATCATGATAGTCTAATATCACCGCCGTAATAATAATAACAAGAAGGAGGAGGAAAGAACCATCAACAGTAATCACCATAATATTTACACTATTTTACAAAATGTGCAGCCGCAAAGTGTGTATAAGAATATACTGATTAGTGAATAATGTACCACATAATAATACATTTATTATTAATCTAACATAATACAATATAAAGTGTTTGTTTTGAGCAGTGATTTTTTACGATATTAATATTTATTATACATATGCATAATATTTTTACCAAAATATTAAAAATAAAAGAAAAAAGCATTTTATACCCCGAAATTTTATGATAGTTTCAGTATAATAATATAATATAAAGTTCCATCACAATAATATATTTTAATACGCTATAAAATAAATACAAAAGTGAATGCAAGAACAAGAAGGAAAATTGCTCAAAAAATTTGATTGGTTACAACATTATCAGTGTTAGTTTGGACGCTTGAGAGGGAAACCCGGCGAAAAAATAAATTGCAGTGGTGTTTGACACTGCGTTACGACGTTAAACTTCGGAGACCTAGCTAGCCCGTTCCCAGGCCTTAGCCCTGCGGACGGGCTAGATGAGATGCAGCATCAACCCGCATCCAGTTATCGCGCCGCAGCGGTAATATATCTATTTAATATTAGATTATTATTTTTTGCTGGACACGTTTTTATTACAATTTCGAATACTTTTGTGAGGATATTTTGGTTATTTGATGAGGTTTGTCCTGGTTAATACTATGAATGAAAATCAAAAATGAAACTTTGACTTACTTTTATTTTCTTTGTAGGCGGCTGCTATTGCCTCTTATCAAGAACAGAATTATCGGGCAAATTACCCGTTCCCTCCACAAAATCCGTATGCCGGGTATCATTTAGGAACCCCTTACCCGCCTCAATGCTCGTCACCTCCTAAAGATGGTAAGCCAACTTACATATATAATATAATGTGTCAAGTTATTGAGGAAATTATCTTCTTCACATGTCAACAGTTCTCAATAATTATCACATCTTGATCTCACACTCGATCACACACACACTTACACTTACACGCTACCTGCCCTTGTTTGTTCAAAGTGTCTCAATAATCGCAAGTATAATTTATAAAAGTGACAAGTCAAGACTAATATTGAACTGTATACAACATGCAACTGTGTAGTAATATCTCCTCAAGTTTTGTTGTTGTTGTTGTGCTGTCAATTCTACACCTGTATGTGATTGATCAATGACGAATGACGAACTCAAAAAGGTTGATTTTGTGCTTTTTCTTCGGATTATTATCGGTGTTTCGTGGGTGTTGGAATTTTTGAGAGAAAACATTAGTGTTTATTTGAAGAATCAGTGTTATCTATTTGTAGTTGTACAATCTGTAATTTGTTCTTGTTTTTTTGTGTCCGTCTATATCCTGTCTTTTGTGGTGTCCGTAATTGGAATGTTGTGCTGCATTATTTATTGTTGTGAAGCTTCTGTATTTTATATAACATATAATATAATATATATACTTATTACTTATGTAATATCTATTTCGTACTGTTAATCCACTGAAAACGTATCACATGAAGTTAAGTAAGAGAGAAATAAATTACGAAGAAGAAGAACAACAATAATAATTATAACAATAAAAGTGCTAAAAATGCAACTTGCATTTTGTGACAGGAATAATAATTGTAGTTATTCGTTTGAGTATTTTACCTGTAATGATTGTAATTAATTCGTAGGCAGTTAATAGCAATGATTACTGAAAAATTGACGTCTGATTTATTATGAAAATACATTCACTAAGTAAGTAAATACACACTGTGAAAAGAAATCAAGGATCAACTGGCTTTTCTTTGATGTTGCGCGGCGAAGTCGTTAGTTTTTTAATTTTTTCACAGAAAATGGAAAAATATAAAATAAATAAATGTGTACTGTTACTTTTTTTAAAAAACTGTTAGTACTAGGAGAGTATTATGTAGTAGTTTTCTCAAAAATCTAAAGTTAAGTATTAGGATTTACGAATAGTTTATCAAGTTGAT
>JAQIVE010001129.1:0-27457 GCA_034698285.1 Sminthurinus bimaculatus
TCTGACGCCCACCAAAATGCTCGGCTTTTTCCTTTCTTTAGTCATAAGTACTATCCGCCTCTATAGAAATACCTTATAGAATTTACATACATTTCAAGTATCTCTGTATATAGGCATACGTATGAACCGTGATTTAAGGAATAGAAACACGGTATGTAGAAGCAGCCTCATCTCCTTGTATATATTTTCCATATGCCACAGATATTGTACATGAATGTATGTATATAGAATATGCGTATAAAAGACGCGAAATCAAAGCATCTACAGTCTACATACGGATAGAAATTAAAAGGAATACATAGAAAATGAAACGAAGACGCATAGAGAGAGGGATGATGAAAATACATAGATAGAAAGATCCACCTGTGCTCTACCTTTTGATATCCGTCTTAGCTTTTCTTCTCGTTCCTTTGTACATATTTATTCTCAAGTGGCAAGTCAATTGGTCTTCGGATGAATAGCAAAGTGGACGAGAGAAGAACGGAGGTGAGAGCAGTGAAATGAAATGATGTACTTATTATGTACTTCATGACACACACATATTTCCCTCAATATGATCATTCAATATGGTCTTTGGAACTTTATAAAATTTTGTACAATATTTATCGTAAAGGGTTCCTACTTTAGATAATTATTTTGGGGAAGCTCGAGGGATTGGATTTTATTTCAGATTTTAGTTGGCTTCATCGGAATTTCCCCACTTTAATCTTGCAATACATCAAGCTGGAGGCTTCTTCTCTCCTTCTTCTTCTTCATTTTCTTCCTCTTGGTCTTTTCTTTCTAATCTTGACTCAAGCACCCATTTACCTCAGTTGTACATTGTACGAAAAGGATAAACACCTTTCATGTTCAAGATATTTGGGGAATATGTGGATTGTGGATGGCTCAGCAAATGCTTTTGACTCAGAGTATGTAACTCAAAATATTTTAGAGTTGAGTGGATCCAAGTGAAGAGGTACAATATGTACAATGTACATACATTACACATGTATTCCTCACCAAACTTGGGTGGTTTGAATTGAAAATGAAACGAGAGGTAAAAGCGAAATAATGAAACGAAAAAAAGGGAGAAAAGGAGGAATGAACTTTTGTACAAGTTCATTTAAGCACACAACAATGCAGGCGGGAAGGAATGAAGGGAAGAGTACAATATCGAAGTGTGTAATATGTAGTACCCGTTTAAGTACGTATGTAAAGTAGGTATTTTGGAACGAAAATGAGAAAATGCGTACATTATTATACTGTGTGCATATAGGAAATAAGATAAGAGCACAAATTTCCACCAAAACAATATAAAGTACGGCAGACAAAACTATGGAAAAAATAAGAGGGACAACAGTCAACGAATAATATGAATAAACTTGGGGAAGGATCCGCAATTCTTGGAATTCCTATACATACATGTACTCCTCTTCATCCAAGTCCAACTGTACATTGTGCATCTACATATACATACAACTCCAACTTTCGAATCCTCGTCGAATTTATTGCCTATGGAAAAGGTACTTTATATGTAAAAATGTCCCGATTTTCCTTGTCAGGGAATGTGTTAGCGGAAGAAATAACAACTTTGGGGACTTGAACATACACAAGGAAATGTGGCTGCAATCTTTTCGAATGCATACTTATATAATACATATGTATACTCCGATAATACTGATATTACCAATCGAAGTCATGTAGTTACACAGTCTACACACCAACTACGTCCCTCCCTGTACATTGTACATACTTGTACATCATCGTCTGCAAGTTCTCCGATTGCATGCTCTTGGTCTGTGTGGCTGGAATGTATTTTTGCCCCCTTACAATGCCAAAAACTGTTTCATGTTTTTCACCTTGTCTTTTTTCAGTCCTCTATTTTTCGTTTTTGTATGTTTTTGTATGTGTATTTACCAAGGAGTACAGCAAAAAGTTGAAAAAATTGAAATTGAAATGGGAATAAAAATGAAAATGAAAATCGAAGGATGAGGACGAGGATGAAATGAGAAAAATTGAGGAAAAGGGAGCAAAAAGTTGGGTGTATGTACAATGTATACAGCATGTAGTATGTACCAGAGGAAGATTTCAATATCGTGAATCGTTGACTGGTTTTAAATTTGAAAAGGAGAAACATCGATATCAACATGTTAGCCTGTATGTATATGTATGTGTACGTTTCTTATGGTGTTATTTTGGTAAGTGAAGGGGGGAGCAGGAGTGAGCAGCATCAGCAGCAGCAAGTGAACGTGGTTCAAGTGAAATGGCTTTTATGATGGAAATTGAAACAAGGTCTATTGCGTGATTTTGCAGTCAAATTCATGATTTTACGGTGTACACCGTGAGTTGCGAGACTGCGTGGCTGTCGCTTTAGCTCTTCTTCTTCTTCTTCTGCTTCTTTTCTTGTGTAGTATAGTTCTTCTTGTTCTTCTGCCGCTCTCCATTCTCCATTCTGCCTCCGTTTCGTCTTTCATTTTATCTCTCTCCATTTGGCTCTTCAGTTTAGACGTGTATGATGTGTGAGCGTGTGCAATGTGCATGGAAACAAATATAAAGGCGCATACGCAACTCGCTCTCTTTCAAGGAAGAGACTCACTGACTATCATCATCATCATCATCATAATCCTACTCGCTATATATTTTCTAGGTGTACACACACATGCATACATACTCACAATTTTCAGTGTTTTTTATAAGTGTAGATGTGCGTGTGTACAATTTTTGATGATATGCACAATAACAATGTCTGTCTACATATTATAAAGATGAATTTAGTATGTACAGCATTTAAGCTGAAGAAAATTTGACGTTGTCTCCGTAAAATTCTCTTCATCTTTTTCGCCGTTGAAATTTCACGTCTTGACTACAGAGATACAAAATATATATAGAAAGAAAGAATGAAGAGACTTCGGCTTTGCTAATGTAATGAAACGAAAGAAGTCCGCGTGCCTGTCCGTCGCACCGTATCCGCTTCATTTCACATTCATTTCTCACAATCTTCCAGTCATTGTGTATGTATATGTATAATGTATATGTATGTGTATAGGTAGGGAATAGGTAGACTGTACATTGTACATTACCTCTGCGTTCCTTGTCGTCTATCTCGTTACAGCCTCTGATTAATCGACGACTCCAGATGAAAACATTCCTCCAAATTCCTCTCTTCTTTATCTTTTTCTTCTTCATCTCGAGCTGCAACTCCAACGTATAATAAACGTGTATGTTTATAGATGTGGATATATATGTGTACAATGTGCAACTAAACGTGAAGTTGGCTAACATTAAGTTACAATTTGTCTCGGATTTAACGAAAGAGAGACAGGGAGATAAATACTGACAGTGTCAAAATACTTTTTTGTATGTAAACACAATTTTATAATGTTACAAGTACAAATTAAAGGGAGAAAATTAAAGCAGGAATTGCATTTCATTGCATTGCATTGTACATTGTACATCGCATCACATTGGGTGGAATTGCATCAGAGATTGGGAGAAATGACACAGTAAATTAAAACAAAATTACATTTCTCATTTAGTCGAAAGTATGCGAAATTCCTCTCTACTTTTATATATGACTAAATGGACGGGGGAAACTGGTGTAATTATGGAATAGCAGTTATATGCGAAGCATATTTTCTCATCAAGACAGCAAAAATGCAGCTCATAATGGTATTTATAATAGTTTTTATTACTTTATAAAGGTTTACTAATTTCATCTTGAGAATTTTAAAATTTTTGTTTACATACGTACAGCAATGGGGTAACTTTTGTTAAAGTAGGCTATGGAACTAACAGGAGGTTAATTAGGATAAAATTCAAATTTAATTGTGAATTTCAGTCATGGATCAAAGTGAAAATTCGTAATTTGATTTATGCTAAAAATTGAAATGGAATTTTCATAAAGCATCCAATAGAGCGAAATCCGAATTTAAATGTGTGCAAAGCACAAATTTAAATTTAACAACTTTCTTCGGGGATTTCTTCATACTTGGGTAAAACGTCAGTAATGTAAACGAAGCTCTATATATGTATAATGTGTATCTATGGATTTCTTCTCGCATGTGGGTAATTCCAGCTTCCTCATCCATCTAGATAATATTCTTTATTCGTGGTGGAAACCCTCATGTATGTATAAAATCAATGTTTAGTCCCCTTCTTCTCTATACAGAAATAAATGAGAAGACTCATTTTCTCCTTTGGTCATAATAAATATATGCATACGCAATGCACATTGGACATTTAGACAAAGTCTGTCTTTCCGTCGTCTGTTTTTGCATGATGTACGTACATCATTCCTTGACGTTATGCCGTCTCGTTCTTCATGTCCTATACACTGTGTATACTTATAATTTATAATATGTACTATTGTATACACACTGTTCATTTAATGGAAATTCACAGATAGAAAATGAAAAGACATTACATTGATATGTAGGTATGTATTATGTATGTACATTGTACAATGTACACACAATGTAGAGAAGTTTCGAACTAGAGCCTTTTCCTTTTTTCCAAGGACAGAATGTTGAGACTGAGACTGTGACTGTGACGATGGAGCATAGAAATAGAAGCCTAAAAGCTAGATGAGAAAAGGAAAGAAAGGAGGCAAAACCAAAGCCGAAAACGAAATGCCATCGGATTTGTGAGACTGGTAAAAGATATAGAGAAAGAGGAGAAAGGGAAAAGCCAGCATGCGGAAATAGCGAGAAGATCTTGATCAAGTATAAGTAGAAAGAGGAGAAAGAGTCGACTTCTCCCTTCCTCCGGTTTCCACCGTTTTCTTTCCTGCCTCTTTCGTCGTCTTCATGTGTTCGGTCTTTGGGCGAAATTAAAACTATTAATCACAGTCTACACAGGATAGGTAATAACTGCCACTTGCTCCCGCGTCTCTCTCCGTCTCCGTTTCTCTTGTGTTTCGGCTCCTAGCTGACTGGCTGGCTGCCTGGCTGGATGGTTGGCTTCGAATTCGACTTTGACTTTACCACCGCGTCATCCTCTTTTTCTTTCCTCTTGTTCTGCATCCTGGGCTTCTGGTGTGTTGCTCAATTCAACTGAACTCAACTCAACTCAGCTCTATTCATGTACATGCCATTCCATACCATTCCATCACTTGTTCTCTTCTCGTCTTATTTCATCTCTCCAGTAACTATGACTATGAGCTATGCTATAATATGTACATGGAACCACCACTTCCACCTCAAGTTTTTGCAGGAGCCAAAATCAGCTTTTCTCCCACAAAACTATACACTTCTGTGCATTACATTTTATATAATAAGAACCTGAAGAATCATGGATTACGCACAGAGATTTCTACTTTCTCCATTTGAAACAACGACAAAGAAAGTAAGAACAAGACACTAGACGGAAAACAGTATGAAAATATCTAATTTTTTTCCAAACTTGAAAGCCAAATTGTAAGAGACAGAAATTATTAAATGCAACAAGATTTTTATCTAATTTATAAAACAGATATACTTTATGGTTTAGAGGAAATGAAAAAATTTGTAGAACATACATAAGGTAGAAAATCAAAGTAAAAAGATCCACAGTGTAAAAAAATGCTTGGTGAAAATGAACATTCAGACTATTGGGGAATGTGTAGATAGAGAAATGTATGTATGATGTAGACTGTAGATGGATGCGTAGTAGTCAAAATGTATGTAGAATGTTTCATCATTTTTGGAAAGGAGAGCGACTCGTAGATATGAGACATATGAGACAGCTTAATTGATGGAAAGCTTCTAATTAGAATTTACATTTACGCGCATGATAATTACTGCCTATAAACTAATCCCTCCCATCTCATGCCATTCTCCTCGTTTCTCCATCTCCCTCTCCGTCAAAAGTCAAAGGGTTGCATATGATGCATATACATATGTATACATACATATGAAAGAGGGGGACGAGAGAAAAATAAGGGGAAAATAGCAAAAGTGTTGTTGTTAATCCCGTTGAGTGAAACCCTCATGACAATCGTAGGGTTTCATATTAAGATTATTATTACTATTATTATCATAGTGATCACTGCTGTATGTATGTATATAGTGTGTAGTGTACATTTGGTAGTTTTGTATAATTCTTGCATGTATATTTTTATACTAGTGTGAGTTTGACGTGAACTTTGAGTCTGTGTGTGGTTCCAACTCAACGTTCAAATATTCAAGTAACAATATTACTTGTGTAGTTTGTATGCGTACACATTCACCATACACACATACATACACACACACAAAATGGAAACAAAAGAGAATGTGACGACAACTACAACAGTATGGAGAAAGCCAAGGCCCTGGAATAGCGAGCCGGAATGAGTTTACGTGTATACATGTGGACGTGAACATGATGGGCAAATATTGGTTTTTACATGTCCGAAATTGCAAAATAGCTCGAGGTTCAATTCATTCAAATTCATGTTCATGTTCATTGTCGTGCATGTTCTTATGTTTACATACATACATACACATACATGGGTGTATGTTGATCCTAGCCCTGGTTTGCTTTCCTTTGCCTATTCGAATATGTATTTTCGACTAGAAAACAGGGACGGACGGACACGGGAGAGGAATCTAAATGGAATGTCATTAAAATACCACACAGTTCGACTCAACTGTATAAACTAAACTGCACTCAAGTCTACGAAACGAACGATACTGCCCGCATTCATTCCTCATTCATTTTGTTTCCCTCTATCAATTTTCCTGTCCTGTCCTGTTTTGTCCCTTTGCATGTACAATGTACAGTACATGGTACATGGTACATATAGACCAAAGCAATATCAACTGTTTACATTTACAATACAAAAACATGTGTAGAAATTATTAAGTGGTTTTCATTCGCGATTGTCCGCAGTCCTAATTTTAACCATTGTTGTTTTATTATTAAAAATTCATAGAATTTTTGTTGACTGTCCAGTTAGTCTGATTTTTTGTGGGTGGGTGACTATATAAATAAACGCGGTTTAATTTGTTCAGGTATAATTGTCAAAATTGAAGCAAAAATACCAAAATACATATTTAAATTTGATTTTGAACTTTAAATAATTTTTCCGTAATTTTCAGCCTAACTTTATGACGTGTTTTACTGATGACTTTTGGTTTCGCCTACGCAGTTTCAAAAGTTTTTTATTTTAATCTTGCTTCAACTTTGTACACATATGTATGTAGTATGTATGCATGTATGTAGTTTGATCCTTGGTTTGGTGTATGTATAATGCATAGTGTATGTAGTGATGCAGTTAGGAGCGGCGCGAGGAGGGGAAGAAATTTGTTAATTCAATCTAATTGCGTGAGTAAGAGGCCGAGTTGCCCCCAGAGAAGAAGATAAAAAGTGTGTGTAATGGGGAGTTGAAGACGGTGGTGGTAGTGGTGGGAGAAAGGAAAACTTTCTCAATATATCTATCTATCTAGTTGAAATTTTTTGGGCGTTTTGAAAATGTGAAAGAGGAGAGAGAGAGGGAAAGGGAAAGGGCCACGTAAATTTTGATGATGAGGATGAGAAGAGTGGAATGCTCCCATAATGTTAGACGAAATGACTTGAAGATGCTTCGTCTCCTTCGGCTTCCTTTTCTTGTTCGCCCTCCTCATCCTCATTCTTTTCATTTTTCTCATCATCGTTTTCGTTTTCACTCTCTCCCTCCCGTTTCCTTTTTGCGATAAGAAGCAAAACTCTGAAAAACTAAAAGAGAAAAGTCTCCTTTGTATATTTCAAATTAGCTTTAGTTCTGTTGTACAATGTTCCGCTTTGATTTGACTTTGTTCTTTCTCTTCTCCATTTTCCATTTCTCATAGTAATAGTATCTAGTAATAATAATAATATTATTATGACAATGATTCGTCTTTTTAAAAGGAGACGATATATATAGCCATCCATGTTTTGTGTATGTATTTTGTATTGTTGTTTTACATTGGCTCAAATTCCCTCGTTCTGTCTCCAGTTCACCATACAAATGCATATATGCATTCATTTGATAGTTGTGGTTGTGGAGAAAAGCTTTTGTTTGAGCGAGTGAGCGAGCACATGAGTATTGACATGGATACGCCCAAGTCTGATCTCATAAGATCTGTATATATACGTACAATGTACAATAATATACATAGATAAGCTGTGTGGAAGACATTACTGTAATAAAATACGAGCAGAGAATCGACAACTTTAAGATTTCTATTATCTCTTTCATCGTTCTATCCTCGCCCATTACCAATCTTTTCTCTAGGCTTTTTTTTCTTCTTTTATCCAGAAACTTAAAACTTGGCTATGTATTCATATACATTATACATATCTCACATCAACATGTGAATAGATTCCACGAGAAAAAAGCCACCCAAAAAAACCAAAACCAACCAAAACTTGATATTCATGAAAAGAGCTCGTACTTTGTCACGATGTCAACCTGTGGAATTTGAAGCGTTCAAGAGATAGAAGAATTCCATGTGTATTGTAATAGTTCTCTGTATAATATGGAGTAACTTGATGTCTACTTGAGGTTTAAATTTGGTTAAAGAAGAGCCAAGTTACCGCACACCAACTTGTGGCGAAAATCCCAGAGTTTTTTTTTGTTTTAATAGTAGTAATTTTTTACCCCATGAATAATGATGAATTAATAATTTTATTCATTCAATTATTTATCCTTTGAGCATGGAAAAAAATTCCGAATAAGGAAATTACAGTATGGCAAGTGGAGCGCGCTCTTTTCTCCAAGTTATCTTATTATTATTATTTCTATAGTTAAATGAATAGCATTCCGCGGTCCATTCATTCATTCTTTTTCTGTATGTTTCACGAGAGATGATTTGCAGGAATTTAAGGAGGCACAAAGAGTCATAATGCAAATAATAGTACACACTTTAAGAAGGTGTAATTCTTTATTTATTCCCACTGTATAGTATTTATATATTATTGGGAGTGAGAAGTTTATAAAGAGTAAATTGTCCAGACCAGATTTATGATACATTCATTCATTTAGTATATGCATAATATACATACTTTGTGCATACACACTTACACAAGAGATTGAAAATCTGCTGGATCACGATCTCGGTAATCTTTAATAAGTTGATAAAGGCATTGTAAGCACATATATATTATGATGATGATACGGCGAACATGCAAAGTTAAAAATGAATTGATAAAAGAATGTAATGTTGTACACACTTTATTATATTCACACTTATTATATTGACAAAGAGGGGAAGGAAAGAAGTGGAAAACTGTCAATCTTTTTAAATACCGCAAAGTAGATACTATACATACTAGAAAAGTCTAAAACCTGCTTGTGCAAAGGCATATTATATTATACATACATATAGCGCCTATTTCCATATTGTTCTTGGTAGTAGTATCTGTTTATGGAATATTACATGAGTGTATAGATAGTATGTACAGTGAACAGATACATGTATTATGCACCATGAATAAATGACTGAAAGGGCGCTGTTGGTTACTGGTGCTCGTTGATCGTGTTTAATGTTTGTGTTTATACAGATATTATGGAAGCAGGAGGATCCTTCATATGAAGTTTGCCTTTAAAATTAAAACCATGTATAAAATGCTTTTTGACTGTTGTTTTTCCTCGTGTTTTACTGTGGTTACTCCAAAGCCAAAGTATTGTTAATAATAAATATCATCATCATCTCTATATGTGTCCAAGAGAGAGAGAGCGGCAAATGGTATGTAAATTCTATATTAAAATATAGTGAGCAGTCTTCTTTTTACTGAGAGCTTCTCTCTCTCTCTCTCTCTCTCTCCCTCTATCTCTCGGTGCTTTAGAATATTTGAATTGGAATGGAAAATGAAATGAAAAATTGGAGAGAAGGGTTGACGGGGATGCATTGAGTGTAAAATCGGAGAGCACGACCGCCTGCAATGCAATGCAATGTTATGCAACGTGCAATGGAGAAAGAGAGAGAGAGAGCGGTACAAGCTGATGGTTTTTGGTTTGTGTTTAAGGTGTCACTCTTTATTTCGCTCGACTGGGCTAATCCCTTGTGAACGAATGAACGCGGAGTGAGATGGCAAACCAATCATTTCTAAACCGTCGTCCTCGACAACGACATTGTATATTCGTACATATTCCTATTCGCTCTTTCTCTGTATGATATGGACTGGTCCACGTTTTTACCCAGCTTACATGTTTCTCCTCTCCTCCATGCACATCTTCCACATTTACAATAATATCAAAATATATGTGTGTATGTAGTATGTATCTCTATATGAATCTACATTGTGGTGAGTGCATGTGTTCCTTGTCACTTCACTGGGATTGGGACAGACAAAAACTGGCAATCTGTCCTTCGGCTGTGTACCATTATTTGACGTGGAAAATACACAATAATGAGGATAGGAAATCATAACAAAGCCATCAAAATACTCCCTTTAGCACAATTTCCAACATCCGAAAGGAAAACACAGTATATAATACGCACATATACAACAACGACACGATACAGTTAAAATATTCATATATATCTGTATACTCTCTGTACATTTGCTTTTTGCTTTTGAATCTCTAAACGCTAACCATATGCAAACATATTAAAGGCTTAAATTTTCCACCACCTTTCTCTTTGTCATTGACGTTTTCAAAGTAGATTTAGTTTAATTGTTCGATAAATCGGAGTAAATCGGCTTTCGCCTTTCAAAAAGAATATGTATGAATATATTATTGTAACATATTAATAATAATAGTATTATCATTATCGTTTTCGGGAAAGGGTGAATTTATTGTGCATGCATGTTTAGTGAACATGGCAACTGATGACAGGGTAGAGATTTGAGTGGAGAAATCCAGTGGAGAAGTTGAAAAAAGGAAGTATGTATGAGTATAATACTAATGAATTGATAATTTGTTTGTGTGTTTACAGGTACATGAACTCTGTGACAATTTCTGTCACCGTTACATTAGTTGTTTGAAAGGGAAAATGCCCATCGACTTAGTGATAGATGAACGGGATGGGACAAAACCTCCGTCGGAGTTGGGACATACTGGCAATGGTGATGCATCACGCTCGCTCGACTCCGCCTCTCATACGGATGGAGCTTCTACACCTGACGTGGTAAGCAAAATTTTAATTATTTATTTCTGCATTTATCCTTCTTTATGGTTTCGTCATCTTCCGCATACTCGCATATATGCAATGTTAGCTCAACTTAAACTAGACTCGTGGCCGAATCGATGGGCGATGACAATAAATTGTAGGTTGAAAGTGTTGACATTTAGCAGGAATATTAGGAGAAAATGCAGTTGTAAATGTTGAATTTTTATTTTATGTATGGAAATATTATATTATACATGCATAAATGGTAAATGGGGTGTACGGATAAATCAACACAGTGTTATAAAATAGTAAAAAATTATGGAAACATATTTATACATGTTGTGTTATCCAGCATTTCGAAATTCCGTCCGCTCAATATAATATTTTTTTTTTCTTGATAATTTCCAAGATTGGAAAGAGTAATTTCATATCTGGATATGCATCGGAAGTATTCTATGAGTTGTAGAAAGCAAGTGAAGAAACTTGAGCCTAGGTGATCGCTCAAGTTTAGGCTTCTCTTGTATATGTTGTATGCTCTGTGCTCCCCGAGTTGATTGCATGTTTGCCATATGGCGCTCAATGGTTCAACTTTCATGTATGAAAATCAACTGTGTTATACATTATACATATTATGCAGCAAAGGCTGGAGTTAAATGCTAAACGTGAACATTTGCCTTTTCCTGTGTGTGTGTGTGTGTGTGTGTATGTGTGTGGATTTGTGATATGTTTCAAAAGTTTTGCTGGTACAAGTTCAGGAAAAATGATGCAAGAGATATTTCTATAATTTCCCCACACACATAACTACGTAGTATATGCATATTATATTTATGAAAACGAGAAAGCTGTAATATGTAAAAGAACATGGAAATTTTTTACTAGGAAACCATATCACATTGATATGATTTTTTGGTGTAGGTGGTGGAACATGGAACACACAAAAAAAGACGAAGAAGGCCACGTTTTTCACCATTTTTTACTCTTGTACACACGTATTTTGTTCCATTCAAAGGAGGCAAAAAAGCAGGCTCAAGTTGAAGACATCAAATCATACAGAATGTATGAATGTATGTGTAAACTCATACTGGTAAAAAGAGGAGGTAGGACTCTTAGATTACAATAATAATAATAATAATGGCATACACCTTTGGTTTTTTAGTGTAAGCAGTGAATGCACTTTGAGAATAACCGATAATCCGAAAAAAGAATAGCACTAGGGTGGACACAAGTAGGGGGTCATATAGCGTGACCTCATGATTACATTGTTGCGGCCTACCCTCTATCAAAAATATAGAACAGGGAACATGGAATGGTCATATCATATAGCCACACACACTTTGCTGGTTGAATATATGTATCAGTACACACTATACATACAGTACCTATAGAAGGTAGGGAAAGCATGGCTATTCCATTCTGGAAAAGAAATGACACCCCATGGGCATATACGAACATACACGTTGAGCACTGAGTATTGAGCATTGAGCATGGAGTCTACATCATCATGCAACTGGATACCCGCACGCTATTTCATGATCATCCTTCATTATGAAAAACCTATCTGGCTCTGGCCATCGTGTATATACATACATACATACATGCATACATATTATGTATATTATGTACACTTTTTTCTTCCTTCTTGTTTCTTTCATGTTCTCCTATCATTTTATTACATTAAATTACATTTTGCATCGACTTTTCTCTCGCTCTCCTTGCTCTCTGTCCATTAAAATGGTTGACTTGACTTGACTTTGACTTTGTTTTGCTGAGATACATATTCTTTATCCCTTAATCTGTGCATATAACCATTTGAGTATTGGTAAATAGTAAATGTGGATGTGATGTGATACGATGAGATAAGATACGATATGATATGATATGGGTAATAATAATAATAACTCTGTCGTTTTCGTAATAGTTGTGTTTTGTCAGTCAACAGGCACCATGAAAGTTAAAGGGAAAACCGGCCAACTATACCTTTATCTTTATTGTTTTTATTCTCTTTTCGTCATCATCATCCTCGTTGTACTCCTTCTGCTCCTCCTTCTCATCGTCATCATCTGGATGAGCAATCAAACTCAAATTTGTCCAAATGTTTTGTCTGAATATCTGTCTACACAGTCGACAGTCGACAGCTAACTGTTCGTGTGTTAAGAGTTTAATGGATACTACATATGTGTTATCTATATGTTATACGTATGTTGTGGAATGGAATGGATTGGGCCCTCACCCATTAGATTAACATTCATCGAGTAGAGTGTCAAACATGAGCCATTCCAGCTCTTTTACGACCCGATTAATTGATCATGAAATGTACATCATCATGAAATGAAAATTATTATGTCTCATCATTATCTTCCTCATTCTTATTATCATTGTCTTTTGTTTTTATTTATTTGTACGTTTCTCCTGTCTTCACCCAGCAACTTGGGACCCTTTCCCCTATAGTTATCATCCGCTCCTGCATGTTGTATTTTGAAATCAAGTCACAGACAGTCCACATTTTATGCACTTTTTAAAGGGAAATGAAACATATTATGGCCTTCTATGTAATTTGAGTGCGAGCAAACCCAAAGCCAACTGTGTATATTAAAAAGCTAGAGTTTAATCATCACCATCATCATTACCATGGATGGTCCATGATTATGGTCAGCGAAAATGACGGTGAAAATTATACAGAGGAAGAAATATACAGCTATTGAAGTACGTAGATGATGCTGAAATGTGAGGAAAAGGAAAGAACGGTTCAAGTATAAAAATAAGTGAATTTTTACACAGAATTATTATTATTATATTAGGACTGATCTTTTATTCACCTGAATTTCCAAGGAAAAGTCCACACGAATCTCAATTTAAAACTTGAAAAGCTTCAAGAGGATTTAAGGCCCTTTGGGATTGTTTTTGGGGATAGGAATGGGGATTTAGGATTATTAGGAAGTGTTAGTGATCAAGGAATACATGTATGTATGTATGCATGTATGTAGGAATTTGAAAGGAAAAAGTATGTACATATGTATAAAGAAAATGCAGAGAGTATACACAGCTAACATGTGAAGCTTTGAGTACCTGGGATGTAATTTGTAAAAAATCTGAGACTCTCTCAAACTCAAACTCAAGGAAATGGGGTTGAAGGAAAGTGCTCCGAGGTTTATTTAATTGTAAATGAACGAATGGATTGGATTGGATCGGTCTAATCATCACCAAACGTACGTACGTACGTATCTACGTACGTTCATTTCATTTCGTTTCATTTCAGTTGATTCCGCGTGTGTGGATGTCGATGTGGATGTGGAAAAGACAAAGTAGGAGCAGAGAGAGAAAGAGAGAGAGAGAGAAATTTTTTCTTAATGTTCTGTTCGAGTTGTTGGAAGCATTCACAAGTTAATGATGCAGGAAGAGGGATTTATTTGCAGGGATAGCAAACTTGCTTCACTGCTCTCAGGACTCGCACATGTATATATATACAGTATACATATAGCTATTTGTATTCGTCCATCAGTCAGTCACTCAGTCCTAGTCAAATCTGCCTTCCCTACGTATGTATGTATGTATATGTATGTGCATGTGAGTTCAAAGTTACAAAGTGTAGTTAGTGCCTTTTGCTGCCTCAGACCTAACATGACACAAGTTTGAATATAATCGAAGCTGTATCAAAGCTATAGCTAGAGAATGGGAGAGAGAGAAGAAGAGAGAGATCCCCTCCAGCCCGAATGTAATCAGTAGAAATGAAATTTCAGAGGGATCCGAAGTGTAGATTTACCACCGTGCACATTACATTATCAAAAGATTGTCTGCTTCCTCGCCGTACAGCGATATGATGATGATGATGACGATGATCAAGCTATTTCTCGAGCATAATATGCATACATACGTATGTATAAACTTTTTATCCATTTATATGTATGGATGAATAGATGAATGACTGTATTTGATTCGTACATATTCCTAATACTTAATACTTACACATGAGGAGGAAACATTACATTTTCTAGCCTGAGCATTAGCATTGATTTTCATCAACTTATGATATAAAATCTTTTTGCCTATTTTTCGATCGTTTGCCCTCTTCTCCTGCTTGAAAAAGTTGGGAAACGTATTTTACAATGACTTGTTTCTATGTGTTGTCATTGTAATATATTGTATATAGTAAAAAGTTTGTACAGGGCAGTTTTTTGCGCACGGTACTTTACGTGTATAGCCGTATAGGCCATAAATGTATGTATGTATTGTGCCATGTCCAATGTCCATCTATTTATGCAGTTTTGATTAGATATGTCTATATCATGCATGTATTGTATATGTTTAGAGAAAGAGGCAGTAGAGGGATAGATTGACCAGAATGGAATGCAAATGTGCTTTGGTTGGTTGACTGGTAGGACATTGACGGGCAGAACGCATTTTGGGTGTTCAGTTTTGATAGGGAAGAAATCCAGAGAGAGATAGAGAAGAGAGAGAGACATAGAGAGAGAGAGGCAAGCTGACTTGGACCATCACTATCGCAATCACCCAACGAAGACTCGACACACAGAGTTGCTATTATTAAAACGAATTAGAAAACATGGGGGATGATTTGATGCGATAGCTGTAAGTATAAATACATAGCTGCTCAGTTTAGTTCAACTTGTGAGATGTGAGATGCGAGTTGAGTTGAGTTCAGACTCAGATTCAGCGTAGAATAGAGTGAGTGAGCGAGCACACAGTGAGTTTCGTTTCGTTTCGTTTTCCAAAGACCGTTCGTCCGTATCCTATATCCAAATCAAAATGGACCAAATGGGCCAGTACATTTTATGTCCACGTCCGTCGTCCAATTCCCATCCCCAAAATCCTACATGCTTACTCCATGATGCTGATGATGATGATGACGAGGATGATAAGAAAAGTTTAGTTTGTCGGAAACGGGAGGAAACAAACTTTGCGTTATTTATTCGTGTCTCACTGTGGATACATATATGTACATACATGTGTATTTTGCCAACGATTTTTTTCGAGCATCAAGTTCAACTGCATGCATGAGATTTGTAGAATATAGTCATATAAATAAATGTACAGATACATTGTTGCGATTGTTGTTTTTATTCCTGATTTTCCCTGTCTTTAAGCAACATGTATGTATGTACACCGTATAATATTTGATTTTGTTTATCGTTTTTGTGCACGGTCGAAAACTCAAAGATTGTTTTAGCTTCAGAGAAAAAGTACATGTAGATATCGTTTGTGCTCAGGGCTCTTCATTTATATTCGAAACAAATTTCACGTTAACATCCACATCCAGGATCCTTGAGTCATTATGCACTGTCATACATTCATACGCTAGAAGAATGTTTGCTGAACGAGAAAAATAGGAAGATGACTGGTAGCCCTTCACATATTAAAATGTCATGAAATTTGCCAATTTTAAAAATGCATCACTAAATGCACCAGGATAAAAGGGAAACTGTTTTCACTTCATATGTTTCAGAATAATAAACAATGCCATTGACTGACTCAATGTTATTAAAATAGGTGTATTGTATAGTAAGAATATGATTGATGAGGATAAAATAGACAATTTGACTATTGAATTTTCATCTTAAACAAAAAATGCTTTATAATTATCACACCTATACATAAATAGTTTACTCTAGTCTATTTTTTATGATTGAGATGCTGTGAATTTTCTAAACGCACATATAAAAGTAATAGTAGATACAATCAACAGCGAACACATGAAAAAGATGACAAAATATGTATATCAGTAGGTGGATGTGTGTATGTATAATTTTGGATAGGAAGTAGCGTAAATTTTACAGCTCCATACTTAAAATAGCAAGGGAGTGAAAATACACAGTATACAGTAACATGTAACATTTAAGCCTGTCGTCTTATGCTTCTTTGTATTGTCACACGAGGGAAAATGTCTATTTTTAATTTAAATTGAAAGAAAGAGGAATGACATGCCAAAGAAGACGAAATGCTTTGCTCTCGACTCCTCCGGAAATAAGGTTAGGGAAATTCGTTGAGAGTCAACAACAATATAACGATGTGGAAAAATGTTCCTTCACATGTTCGTCTCCCTCTCTTTAGTTATTTTTTTTCTTATTCTCTCCCTTTCTCTGGCTCTCTCTTCTTCCCTCTCTGTCTCTCTCTCCCAATTCTATGGCTCTTTGCCTGACTTTGACTCGGGCTCTGGTTTTTGGTTCTCGGTTGATAGTTCGTCACATGTGATGTGAGACTTTGAGAGATGTGATGCAAATGTTTTTCAAGGGAGATTCTCAAAACGGAGGATCCAAATACATACAAATGCATACATACACCAACACGTATTGAGATGGGATGTATGTAAACTCGGAGAAAGAGATTCACAAAATATACAAGAAAACACAACTCGTCGTCGTATTTTGTATTTTGTACAACTACCACACAGATCCAGTTTGCAGAGTGTCTGTGTAGTTTGTGTGTGTATATATATTTGTATGTTTTTGATGGACGCCCAAACTACGTGCTGACTGCTAGTGTAACGTTGTTACAGAAACTGAAAAGTATAATAATGTGCATACCTACATATATACATCCATGATTGCAGAGTATCGTATTTTCTCGTACTTGTACATTGTATACAGTTGTGCGATATTCCTTATCCCTTTTTTCACTTGACTCAAAGGAAAACGAGAAAATAGAAAGAATGAAATGTATGGAATTTTAATGTATCTACATGCATTCCGATTCCAACTTGGACTTTTTCTTCTTTTGGGGCTACTCCTGAGCTAAGCTCAAGACGTTGCACTATCTCGGTAATCGGAACATCTGAGAGGAAAAATTCAACGGGGTATTATCATTATTACGGCGTACACATATACATATTTCAAATCCTTAATGCAGATTGAACAAAATGCGTGTATATAGAGAGGAATTAGTTGTAAGAAACATTGAGATGAATTCAACTTGGCTACGATTCTGATCATATTTGACTGTGCAACTCTATCCTGAAACTTCCCAGAGTCTCACACTCTCAGTTGTTCAAATTTTTGAGAGAGAGACAGAGAGAGAGAGAGAGAGGAACGAAACACTAACGAACAGCCGTGGTGTAAATTCCCAAAGGTATCTATAGATATGGATATGGATGAATGTGTATGTGTGTACACCGGAAAAAATGAGACATTGCTTTTGTACACTGGTTGGAAGTGAAGGCACTTGAACAATTATTATTATCATCATTATTACTTTATAAATACGATGTAATGACATGGGACGACGGCTATTATTACCCATCGAAAATGTTGGCATCAACATTCGTCACCCTCTTGTTATATGTGCATATGGCATTAACCAGACTTTGTTGAATGAAGGAGAATCTTCCATTTGCAATTTCAAAATCTTTTTCATTTGCAAAAACGAATTTCTCCGGACTATTAGCACTCGTAACAAATTATAAATCAAAAAAGTTGGAGCATGAAATTTAAAAGGGGGAAAGGAATTCTTTCGTGTACGCACAGTAAAAGCTATAACGGCATTAATTTTAGCACTAATAGGTTCACCGGGGATACATAAATGTGAATAGAAAAAATATTTACCTTTTATAAATAAATACAGAGTAAAGTCTCTAATCTGTAAATAGGTATACAGTATACATTATGCATTCACATCTGTAGGATGTATTTTCCAATGGTGAAAGCTTAGCCGCTCTCACAGCTGTTGTTTACAAAATGTTCCGGTGTATGTAGTCAATCCATTGTAAATGAGTGCTAATACATATATGTATATCTATATCTGCGTCTCGGTGTCTGTGCGTCTGCATTAGTAATCTATGGACAAAGTATTCAGTAGCAAGTCAACTGAATGTGTGTGTGTATCTGTGTCTGTACCCTTTGGCTGGGAAAGATGATTAGTAAATAGCAATTATGATGATTTAGTCAGTGACTCGGGAACTTGGAAAGTCATCGCATCGCATCGGCTGTCAGTCACAAGATAGGGGGCGAGTACATACATACATATAGCAAGTTCAAGTTAAAGCTGAAGCTGGAGTTCAAATTGGACCCACACAACTTTAGATACAAACTAAACACACACTAAATACACCAGAGAGAAAGGAACCAAAAACCAATAGATTCAGATTAGCCGAGTTGAGACTTACACAGAGAGAGAAAGAGACGGACGAAGTAGAAATCTTTTCGTCCGAAAATCCGCTTTCAGTATTAACATTTGTGAGGAAAAACGATCAGATCAGAGCAGAGCACAAGAGAACAGAGAGTGTTCACAGGCCAAGCAAATAAGCGACTTATGACATAGACATAGACATACATAAGGGCCAAAGGGGGTGGAAATACATCGTATTATTGCAACATACATGCATGTATGTATGTATGCATGTCCATGACTGTAGATTGTAGATAGATCTGTCTAAATAGGAGTTTTTGGTAAGTTTTTCCTATTGGTATTAGTTTTAGTTTTAGCTTTTGAGTCAGAATCCGAGAATCATAAGTAAGGGAAGAGAGAGGATAGAGAGTCAAAGCCTATGGCAAACACTCAGAAGATACACATTTATAGAAAGAGGGAGAAAGATAGGGAACAGAGGTTGAACAGAGCTCCATTAGCCGGCTTAGAAGATTTCGAACAAACTTTTAGCTCCGAGGAAGAAAAGAGTAGGACGAGGAAGGAGAAGATGAGCCTGATAACAATCGACACATTTCCAGAGTTCCTCAAAATCTTTTGTGTAATTGGGAAATATTCAACATTTCTGATCTTGTCCCGATTACTTTGGTCTCTCTACTCGATTCTGGTCGATTCAACATTCCACACATGTATGAATGTACAATACATACATAGTGATAGTGGGATTGTTATTATTGTTATTACAAATCATATTTTATACACACACACGATGAAGATAAAATACATAGATTTTAAATAGAGTTCAAAATGCATATTTGATTCCTCAAATGTAAACCAACGACCAACCATAAGGCAACCCTTATGGCTTCTCAATTACGATGTGAGCTCTCTCTCTCCCTCTCTCTCAAGTTGAGAGTGGTTGGTGTGAGGTTGTTGTTGCTGTTGTTGCGCACTTGGATTTATCCTCAGAGATTTTCCTCTATTGTGTTTTATTCGCTGATCCGTATTTCTGATTTCATTCCATTTGTTCACTTGGATTATTTGGTACGGCCTTTCAAGTCATTATCGTTATTAGTATCAATCCTCAGGTGTGGTTTCTCTCCGTCTGGTTTGATCTTTCCTTTCTTGCGAGTCAGTATGTACTATGTACAGTTTCTTTAACAGTGTATCGTATCATCTCGTACTTTGTTGTATGTGTACGTGTACTCGTATAATGTATAGTTGTATACATTTACGACGATACTAAACAACAAGTAAAAATAATAAAATAGTCATAATGTTTTTTATTCTACAGTGGACATTTGAAAATTCAAAATGCTCAATGGTAGTCTTTAAGTCCTTAAAATTGTTGCTCAGGTATTCGGGGAAATTTTCCAAATATTTTTATGTGAGGGACAAAAAGCTGTACAAAACACGAAACTGTAACAATATTCAGTATACAGATACATAGGTATATAGGAAAAGAGTTAGCAACATTGGACATTTGGAAAAGTCAAGTCAAAGTCGAATGGAATAAGTAAAAGGCTAAAACGTGGAGGAGGTACCAAACAGAATTGAACGGACTTTTCTCAAGTTCTTGAGAGAGTGAAAAATTCCTTCAAGTCACTTGTTAATGGTAATGGTGAAATGAAATGGAACCTTCAAAAGATGTGTGTGTATACATTATACATGTATGTAAGTATAGGTACGATCAAGCATCTTTGGACGGTGTAAGTGCAAAGGATATATATTATATATACATATAATACCTTTTTCGATGGGTTGACTCAACTCCAGCGGCGGCTGTTGCTGCCGTTCTGCAGTATAAAAATGCTAAGGCTATTCAATTCTGGTTATATTGCTACAGGAAAGTTTAGCGAGGGAGAGAGAGAGAGAGAGCAGACGACGACAGGCCAGACCAAAAAGTGCACTTAAAAATCGAAAAGTAGTTTTAAGGAGGTTGGAGGAAGGCGAAAAACCTGGAGTCCTTCGCTTAAATGTGCATTTTACGAGCGTTTTTGCGAAACGTAATGGCTCTTAGCTGTACATTTTATTCCCCATGTGCAAATCATGGGGCTGAAAGCCGAGGTTGTACTCTCCGTCTTACTCACACATATACATACATTTTCTCTCTCTCTCTCTTTCCACTTTCAAGTTGATGAGAGGCAGCAAACACACTTTTGTTCTTTCATCTGTTTATCCAATACAAAGAGTACCTTGTGCCTGAGTATGTATGTATGTATTCTACAAGTTAGACTTGGTTTACAAGCACAAGATACGCACATGTATGTACATAGATAAATATATGTATGTGTTTGCCTACGTTTTGTCGGCAGTTTGATAGCGCCAAGTACATTTTCTTTTTAAATTTTCCTACCCCTCTTACATAGGTCTTGAGGAAGTGGGTATTTGCAATTTTCACGTAAATACATAAGTATCAACCATATCCATATCCATACAATGTACGTTGTCACTCGCCAAAGAACAGAAAAAAAACAGAATTTCCCTCGTTCTTGTTTACTTCCTTGTTCCCCTGCACCATCCAGCTCCACCATTGTGGATTTTAATGCAATGCAATGTACATGTACATATGTACATATTTAGCGGACGGGTGAATGGTCATTCGAAAGACCAGAATCGGGCCGTAGTGGGCCGTTGAAAAAGCAATGTCATACGGCGATACGTCTTTTTATTGCCTGTTAGCCAACAATAAAATGATACTTCAGTGGGCTCGAAAACTCCAAAGCTCTTTCCTTTCTCTTTCTCCCTATCTCTCTCTCTCCTCATGTTCAATGATGTCCGACTTGAATGTATATATATATACAGTATACACACGAGAAAAAATTGCATGAAAAAAGGTATCAAGGTTGTTGTTGTTGGAGAGCCGAGGAGACGAGGAGAGTCACTCACTTTTGTATTACCCTGGCTTTTTGGTTCCTACCTAATGTCCATTCAAAGCTGTTTACTTGTGGACAAAACGCTTAGATGACGACAACAACAAGAGCACATGTATACAATATACACATGTTATGGCGTATATTTGTATACATACATGTGTGTGTGTTTTAGTAAGCTTTGAGTTGACTATTTGACTTGAGCCTCACGTCTTGAGTCTGGACTGTTGAAACAAGAACAGGACGACAGAATGACAGTCAAACTTGATGTTTATTTTTACGACGGGCAATATTCCGCGAGAGAGAAGGAGAGAGAGAGGAGAGTATAAGAGGAACAGACAGCCTCGTTGGTCAGACAGCCTTTTTAGTTGCTCATTTTTCAACATTCAACCAGGATCCAGCTTAAACTTTTTCGCCTTTACCTTCACTATAGCATGACATCAAAAGTCTGAAGCCAAGCCAAAGTCCATGTTCATATTTGTATTTGTGTAATCTTTTTTTTATATCATGGCAAAAGAAAACATATTCACATATTACAGTATCTGTGTGTTCTGGCTGTATGTATTTGTATACGACACCTTGTCCAGTAGTACCTACATAGTAGTTTGCACACTTGAGATTTGACATTTTGGCGTGTTAAGTTGCCGCCTCCATCCGTCCAAGAAGTAGTCCATACATACAGTCTCGCCATCATTTAATAGTCAAAATGGGATTAGGATTAAATAGCGAGTTATTAAAAATGTGAGCAATAATAATAACGATGAAGATGGTCAACTATTCAAATTCAAAGAGTCAAACTAGACAAGTCACACACGACTGGGACGGGATAGGCAGTCAGTCTGTCCGTCAGTCCTTTGAACTAGAAGTAGGCAGACAGAAACTAGGTTTATATAAGATCATATATGTATTATGCATGTGCGTGGATGTAAAATAATGCCTATAAGTAAAGTTGCGTTTTTAATCGACGCATAGTAGTAGTCGTAGTTCTCCCACTACAGGGCATGGAAGTCCAGTTCTCTATATACAAAGTTTTTTTATGGAAACCGGATTTGTCTGTCGTTATATGAGTTGTAGTTGTTGTTGTACTTCTTTTGTTTGTGTGCACAACCATTATCCATGTGATTTAGCAGTAGTATATAAAGCAGAATGAAACTGAAAATGGAATGGCATTACTTACATACTTACATAACATGACATAAAAAAATCTCATTAAAAAAGGTGAAAAAACAATAATTTTATTATCCTTCAGCTCCACAATAATAATTACCATTTCCTCTGTTTGTCTGTCTCTCTCTTGTTTCAATCCTCTGTGTTTTCACGGTCTCATTTACTAAAAATAAAACAAATGATAATGAAGGTGATAATTCAATTTTCCACTGTTTTAGGTGTCATAAAAATGAAACTGTGTGGAGACAAAGTTGTTGTTTCAGTTTCAGTTTTGGGGTTTTGACTTCTTGGAATGTCGCAATAAAAACTAAAAAGCATGTTCAATGTGCAAACTAAGTTTGATAAAAAAAAGGGTTAACGAGAAAAATTTCATCGACCAAGCATTGTATATTGTATATCATACAATAACTATTGTCATGAAATTGAAATTAAAATTACATGTAGACAAAAAGGAGAGGGACAGTCTATGAAGGAAATAGTCTGTGTATGCGTATATGTATGTGATGTTTAACGTGTAACATTGGTCATTGGCTGAGTGAGAGAGAGAGAGAGAGAGAGCTAAGAGTCATGGAAAAGTTATTTTGAGCGAGACTGAAATCTGCATTCGGAATCAAGACTGTGGATAGAAATGGCGGACAGACGGAAATGAAAACTCGGGGTGGCAGCAGCTAAAACGGAATGGAATGTCCGTCCAATCCAATCCAACAGCCATAACCAATGGAGTTGTGGAGTAGTCGAGGTTCATGTACATATAGTAGATATACATGTATGATATTATTGCATGTATATGTGTACTCGCCGCGTCCGGCTCGGATGTTCGGAATGAGAATGGTGACGGCTATATTGACGAGCACAAGCTTTCCTCCATTTTTATTTGGAGAATGGACCTAGAAATGTAGAGAAAATCTCAATTTCTATTTCTCTATTACTTATGTCAGTGCGCTCTCTTCTCTTTTTGCTTCTGCTTTACTCTGTATGTATGTACCACTACACTGTATAGTCCTGGTAAGTTGGGAGGAAGGAGATGAGGACATGAGATTTGGGAATATTACCCAAAACCAAGATGATATGTGCAAGACGAAAAAAGCCTGTCTGGGTGTATTGACTTTGGTTTATTGGAACTCTTAGGGTTCGTCCATGTCTACAATGTACAGATCTTGATACATACATATAATACGTGTCGTATTCCTCTGAAGGTACGTATACGTATATATAGACAAAGACAGAAAGAGCGACATGGTTTTTGCAATAGTGACTGGATGGAACTACATAGATGAAATGAATGGATTGAATGGATCTAGTCGAACCAAAAGAGGAAAGAAAGAAAGAAATGGAAGAAGGGAAAAGGAAGAGAGACTGCGGCTAGCCTAGAGGAAGATTGATAAGTCCCAGCGTCCGAATAGTATTTCATTTTAATGGGGGAGAGAAGGAAGAGACTTTGCGAAGGAGAGAGAGAGAGATTCCATGAGATTGTTTCTTGGCGATTGTCTAATGCTTTTCTCCAGTGGACTAGACCTCATTCCATTAGACCAAGTAAAAGCTCTAGAGAAAGAGATGCTCTCATTTCCTCTGTATTTTTTTCTATATATTTTATCCGTGTATGTATGTTGTGTATATATATACAAGTCGGGATGGCTTCCTTCTTCTTCTCTTTGCGACCAAAGACTAGAAAAAGAATCAGAACTAGACGAAAAGAAGTTTTCACGGTCTACATTCTTCCGCTTCTTCTGTTTTTTCGTTTTCGTCTTCCTCTTTGCGCGTCTGCCTTCATTCTCTTTCCCTCTATTTACAGTCACTTGGAAATCAACTTGGTTTTTCCATACATGTTTCCGAATCTAATTTTGCTCCTTCGACTGCTTTTATTTTTTCTGTAACGCAGTTAGCCGGCGATTCAAGTCCCAACCGGTGTATGTATAGTATAGTATAGTCAGAGCAGCGCAGTGTACTATTTTTTCAATGCTCAGAGTATATAAACATAGTCTATATCTGACTATATGCTTCCATCGCTTTTGCGTCGAATGTTACGAGTGAAACTGATGAGAAGTGTCACTTGCGATTTAGAATCCAGGGGTTTGCTCCCCGGTTTTCACTGTAGCTGGAAGTGCTGGTCAGTAGATTGATAGAAGAATAATCAAGAGAGAATTACTTGCCATAATGAGCTCCTGCGTGATATAAGACATTTTTATTTATTTACATTTTACTGTATTTTTTAAAAAAATGTATACATTTTTTTAATATTTTTAAGATTACAAGTAAAGCAAGCCTGTACCTTTGGCATCTCATGCATAAATATTGTACAAAATACGCGCATTTGATATTAGCGGTCGAGGGGGAAGTGTTGGTGAAAATTGATATAGGAAAGACAAGGAGGATAAGGTATACAGGATAGGAAATCTGGTGTGCTATCCCTCTGAGAAGCAGGAGAAAATTTAAATGGTTTTGACTTTGTGACTTGACTCTGGAAATGAAGGGAGATGAACATGGGAGAAGCAGGGAGAATAAATAAATATGTATGGCGGCGGGTAGGACATGGACATGTACATTGTACATGTACATCAGAATCAGTATTAGCACTAGATGTTGTCTGGTAAAGCTACCAAGCAAAGAAAATAGGCGGAGAAATATTCATTGAATTTCGAATCAAGATAAGAATGTACAGAATAAAGTGAAAAGAGAGAGAGACAGGGCAAGGGAAAGAGAGGACGTCAGGGTGGTGAAATCCGGATCTGGATCGGGATTATATGTATGTATGTGCAATACACTTGGTGCATATTTGGATATTCGCCTGCCTTTCTATCTTTCCCTTATACACAGAAATTGTGGAGATCGTACATAGAGCAACTTGGAGAAAGAGAGTCGAGCGAAAGATGACTACTATGACTACTACTACTACTACTACTTTGGAATCCCTGAGAAGGGTGTGTGAAGGAAGTAAAGAGCTGTATTGCTAATTAAATTTGTCGCCATGATTTATGATCCAGCGTTACTTTTCATCTCATCTCCGTCACACACACACACACACACACACACAAAGTACAAGAGCCCTTTTCCTCATTCCCTCATCTTTTGTGTGTCCCCTTCTGTTCTCTAGTCTGTTTGCTTCCTTCACAGTCTCTCTCTTTCTCTCATCTTCTCTCTTGCTGGATGAGTCGAAGGCTTGACTAGAGTTGCAATTCGTGTCACCATTAAATGATTATTCCGATTTCATTTCAGCTTATTCCGTATGCGTACGCTCTACTTTCCATCCAACTCCCGGTCTCTTTCTCCCACTGTGTTCTTTATTTCTCTGTATTTATCTCCTGCAAATTTATAATTTACACTGGATATTTTATTCCCCTTTCTACAACACAGTAAAGTCTACCGTGGAGTCAAACATGGTTTTCCAGCTATACCACACCACCCACACAAACTTATACAGTATACATACAGTGCTTGTAATCTCTGGAGTCGAAACTCTACATCGTGAATGAGTTGCTCTTTTAATTTCAAGTTGAACTCCAACTCTCGAGTTTTGAACAATTTTGCATATTTCCATGCTTGATTAAATCCTTAATTCAAAGTCCAGAAAGACGGAACGAGACGAGACGAGAAGGAGCGAGGGGAGAGTTATGACTATTTTTTATGAATCTTTTTTTTCGCCAAAGACAAAACAGTTTTAGACTGTGGCCATTTATTTTCTATTTGGAGTTTGAGTTGGCATATACGTATGTACAATAGAACCACGGAGAGTGTCTATGTATGTAGTAGTCGAAAGGTTATCCGTGCTGACAAGTCAAACTTGTTCTCTTCTTTCTTTCAACGCGGACAGACCAAAAGGAGCTTCTTTACTTTGCTAATACGTTATCTTTCATCCAGAGGAGCTTCCTTTTGCAATAACTTAGGCGACTAGTGACGGGAACAAAGGGCAATTTCTCATTGCACAATTTCTTGGGGGTCTTCCGTCAGTCGGACTCTTTGCCTATCGTTTAAGTGCACTTCTTACATATGTGTATCAAAATATTATATCCTGATACATAAAATATGTATGTATATAGACAGTTATTACTATGAGCAGGCAAACCAAGTAAGAGAGAGAGAGGGGAGTGAGAAAAAAGGAGAGAGAAAGATGAAGAGAGTGCTAAATGAAATATTTATGGTCGCAAAAACATCAAGTACGACCAGGAGATGTGAAAACACGCACTTGTAAAAGAGCGGCAGTATTATTGAAATCAGCCTTAGCTGTACATGTACATGTACATAGGAGTACATACAGTAAGTTCACATTTGATTCAAAGGAGTGTGAGCTGGAGAAAAAGAGGAATCATCAAGATTCTGTCC
>JAQIVE010001130.1:0-27453 GCA_034698285.1 Sminthurinus bimaculatus
ATCATTTTTGATGAGATTTGACAAGATTGATCATTTTTGATGAGATTTGACAAGATTGATCATTTTTGATGAGATTTCGAAGAAATATCATGAAAACTTCTTCAAAACTTGACAAGATTTTTTTCTAAGGGTTTAATTTAAGGGCCAAACACAAGAAATCCATTAGCAGATGTGTGTCAAGTTCTGGGAAAAGTATGGTAAGTTAAGTTTAAGTAGTTTTTTCAGGTTTTGAGGGTCTAACAATGGTCAATGACGTCCACTTACAATGTAAATATTTATAGATGTGTGTCTTGAAAGGTTTTAAAAAGCCAAGAACTTTTGAACGGAAGAAGACCAACGAAAAAACCACTTCAACTCCTAAAATAACAACGCACACATTTTTCGCATTTTATTGTACGAGCTAAACACATTTCAAACTGCCCTGTACTTGTGGTTTTACATCACTTTACATTTTAAACTTTGGCGCCCACCGCAAATTTCTATCGTTCATCCTCTTTCCATGGCTTCTGGGGCTGTTTAAAGCCTAAAGTTTATCTAATGTCGAAAACGGGCCTTTTCTCCATCTTTATCCATGTCACGATTACCTTGATTTGGATGTTCCCGCCGGATTCTTTTAGCATCGTTACTTTGAATGAGGACATGCTTGCAATCTCTCCAAAAGACCTGGAATCCATAGCAACGGACTTGAATAACAGACGGTGTATGTTATTCATTACTCTAGATCAACCCTCGGCCCTCCCAGTATCCCAGATCATCACTGATCTTGCAACACCTTCTGAAACACCAAATCAAATACCTCTACCAGTCGTGGTCATTGATGATGCAGTCCGCTTTGAAGAAAAGTCCACGGCCATGTCTTCAGTTTTCTCAAAACAGGCGAAAAGAATTCTTTGCATCGTGGATATTTTCGTGACTCCCTGGCAATCTTCTGAAGTTGACCTCGAATCTGGTCAACCTCAGGTCTTCAGCCAAATTGTAGGCTTGACCAAATTCTATTGGTTCAAAGGCCGGAACACCAAAATGCTGCATTTGGTGGAGTCCCAGATCAATCTTTTGTTGGCCCTAGATGTTGCAACCAAAGAAATCAGCTACCACCAAGATATCACCAAAACCCCGGGTCCGATTCTTACAGCTCTTGATGCTGTTCGAAAAAATGTAATCAACCAATACCTGACTCAATTTTTGGTGGTTTTCGAAAGAACCACATTTTCAAAAAGCTTCACTATAAAGGAAATCTACTACTTTTGTCGGGAGTGCCGCATTCTGCGACATTTTCAACTGCACTTAGCTTGTTCAACAGAAAAAACGTTGTGTTACCCCAGATGGCTGAACTTTTACCAGAACACAGTATCAGAAATGTTGGAAGAATCTGCTGGATCAGTTATTCCGGAACATAACAATGTTCATCGGAGAGGTTCTGTGGACACTTTAGAAGAGTTTTTGATACTGCCGTTCCTCAAAAGAAACGGGTCCATTTATCGAACTGGCTTTGGTGACGTTTGGAACCTTGCTGATGATTACGTGACCTTTGACGATGGGGTCAACACCGCGAACCGAGATGCCGATTTGGACGGCTGCAGCATTTATCTGATGAGGGTGGTTGATTTTAAGTTTGTTACAAGTCATGGTGCTCGACAGTCCAAGACGACCTTCGAGATGTTTGCTTTGCCATTTCAGCCCGCCGTTTGGCTTTTTCTAGGAGCAGCTTTTAGTCTCGCTTGCTGTCTTCTGGCACTGTTTAAAAAGTGGCTAAAATTTAAGGTCAATTTGACCAGGTCAATGTTGTCTCTTCTCCAAGTTTTGGTGGATCAGCCAATCCCGATGTCGTCAAACGATGTTAAAAGAGTACTCAAATTCAAACTTTGGCTTCGAATGTCGCTCGCTGCGTGGCTCATCGCAGCATTTATCTTGAGCAACATGTACAAAAGTTGTCTCAAGTGCGAGTTTTCAGTTTCCTTTCATTTTGTCTCAAACTGGTCGGACTGCCTCCAGTTCTTTGACCTGAACTTTGACCCCCCGTTTTTTCTCTACTATTCGGAGAAACACTTTGAGTGCGATTCCAACTTAGGATTGAATAAGGAAAAAATACCCTTCAACATTCAGAACAAAAACTTTAAGCTGTATCGTTCCAGGTCCCGGTACAAAAGTCCGTTTGACCTGGTCCAGTTTTCGGACCTAGAGAGGGCGCGCGACCACTGCAATAAAGAGTGTATAAGCAAGGTCGACTTGTGGGAAAATTTGATGGAGGAAGAAATAGAGTCTTTTTGTGCCACCCTGCCGATATGCAAAGAACATTGGAAGCGGGCCCTGATGTACAGTCGCCGAAATATTACGTGCCCTCAACAGGTCCCCAAAATTGTTAGAGACCAACTGATGTCGGAAAAAACGGTGTTTATGACAACGGACCAGGATTTTTCATATTATTGGACAATTTTTGAAGAGGCAATGAAAAAAGATTCGGGGTTAAAGTTCACCCACAATAAGAAAATTGGGGCGAAGGGCCGTTTCAAAATCTGGCAAAGCTGGGCCATCTTCCCTGGGTTCGATGTGCATGACGAAGATTTTTTGGACAGGAGGATGCGGACTCTTTTGTCCAGCGGAATTTATTGGTGGTGGGAGGAAATTAAGTCTGGAACTGTGGTTAGAACTGAAAAGAGGGGCGAAAACGAAAATGAAGACTCCAAATTAAGTTTGACTCTGAGCTTCGCCCACTCGGATGTTAAACTTATCTTTTACATGTGGCTTTTACTCTTGACTTTGGCCGGCGGCAGATTTGTCATCGAGATGGGCTGGGGAAAAACTGTTTAATATAAAACTAGAACGCTTTTCCTTGGCTGTCTCAACTTACCCCGAAGAACCTGGTCTATACATCGAGCTGACTTCTCTTATCTTGGACCGTTGACCGCTGTATAGATTATGTTTTCAATTGAAAAAAATTTTAAAATATTGCAGTAAAAAAATTTTGCAATCCAGAGCTTTCCGCAAGCCCTTTTTTTAAGAGTTCGGCAATCATCTTTAATAAACCTCTTTTGCCTATAAAGCCTTTGCTTCTATCACCTTTTCAATTAACATAATACGAATTTCAGAGGAGCTGCACGAGCGTACACGAAACTCTTGGAGGCTCTTCAAATCCTAAAGGTATCTAGATAAGGAATAAGGAAAAATGCCCAAACGTTGCAATTTGCTCCAGCACATTTCTAAAGTTGAAGTTGTGTAGAACTCTCCTGTCGCTGAAAATCCGGAGGGATCCATTTTTTCTTAAAATTTCAGGCAAATGAATTTGTACCGCAGAAAAATTCATACTGTAACAATTCGTCTAGCGTCACTACAAAAATTCCGGTAAACGGCGTCCGATTCTGACAAAGAACTATTAATTCCTACATCAGATACTTCTAGTCTATTGAATGTACTGATGGTGTTAACCGAACTTGAAACGAAGTTTTAGATGATGCAACATTTAGCACCTTTTTTTGATTGATTTTGTTCAATTTTTCAATGGTAACACACAAATACGCCGTCTCCCTCGTTTTCCAAGTCATGTTAAACCTGTTTTTGAATTTCCCACCAAATATTACCGGCATCATACACCTGAATGACGCCATTTTTGAAATCTCCCAAAGGGACCTAAACTCTATATCGAAAAACTTGAACAGTAGACGCTGCTTCTTGTTTTTCATTCTGCATCCATCCTTAACTCTGCCGGTATCACAAATCGTTATTGATCTGACAACGTTTTCTGAAACACCAAATCCAATATCGTTACCAATCGTGATCACCGATGATTCAGTCCTCTTTGACCAAAAATCGACAGCCATGTCTTCAGTATTTTTGAAAGTGGCCAAAAACATTCTTTGTTTGGTGGACATTTTGGTGACTCCTTGGCAATCGTCGAACCTGCACCTTGAACTTGGTGTACCTCAAGTTTTCGGCCATATCATAGGACTGACCAAGTATTTTTCCTTCAAAGCCAGAACCGAACGCTTGTTATACTTGATAGAAGCCAAGGTGACCCTTCTGTTGACTCTTAAAGAATTGACCTTTGACCCTGACCCATCAACCAAGATCCCGGACCCTACTTTCACAATTCTGGAGGCGGTCCAAAAAAACAAAATAAATGAATATCTTTCGCTCTTTTTGGTGATTTTTGAAGCCAATCGGCCATTTTCGAAAAAGTGCGCCATAAAGGAAATCTACTACGTTTGTCGCTGGTGCCATACCATGCGACGCTTTCAAATGCACCTAGCTTGTTCAACAGAAAAACGTTCCTGCTTTTCCGAAATGATGAAACTTTACCAGATTACGATATCAAAGCATGCACAAAAATCTGCTGGATCAGCTATTCAGTATATTACAGAACTTCAGAAAAACAATTTACAGGACCTATTGGAATATTTTCTTTTAGAGCCTTTTCTTTTAAGGAACACGTCCATCTACAACACAGATATTGAGTACGTAAAACAAGTTGCCCTTGATTTTATTGAATTCAGTGATGAGGTCAACAGAGTAAACGAAGCATTAGATTTGGGCAGTCGCAGTATTTATCGGATGAAAGTGGTTCACTTCAAATTTGTTACAAGTCACGGTGCTCGACAGTCAAAAACTACCTTTGAAATGTTTATCTTGCCGTTCCAGCCCGCCGTTTGGCTTTTACTTGGGGCAGCTTTTAGTCTCTCGTGCTCTCTTTTGACGGTGTCCAAAAATTTGTTAAAACTCGACATCGATTTAACAAGGTCAATTTTGTCCCTTCTCCGAATTTTGAAAAGATCGAAAAGCCCTCTATATTCGAATTTATATGTCTGTTTGGCTCATCGCAGCATTTCTTTTGAACAACATGTACAAAAGTTGTCTAAAATGTGAGTTTTCCCTCAACCTGCCCTTTATTTCAAACTGGAGTGACCCCGTGCAGTTCTTTGACCTGAACTTTGACCCCCCATTTTTTCTATACTATTCGGAGAAACACTTTCAGTGTGAACTACCCTCTCAATTTAAGAAGCGGGAAATTATCCCTGTGGACATTCAAAACGACAACTTTTACCTGTCCCGCTCCATGTCAGGGTACAAAAGTCCGTTTGATCTGATCCAGTTTCAGGACCTAGAGAGGGCGCGCAAGGCCTGCAATCTAGAGTGCATAAACACGGTCAATTTTTGGGAAACCTGGGACGAGAAAGACGTCGCGTCGTTTTGTGGAAAACTGACGATTTGTCAAGAGCATTGGAAGCGGGCCCTGATTTACAGTCGTAGAAATATCACGTGCCCTCAACAGGTCCCCAAAATAATTAGAGAGAAAATGAGAAAAGAAAAAACAGTTTTCATGACAACTGATCAAGATTTTCCGTTTTACTTGGCTATTTTTGAAGAGGAGATGAAAAGAAATCCAGGACTGAAATTTTCCCACAATGGTAAAGTAGGGGCGAAGGGCCGTTTTAGTGTTTGGCAGACATGCGCGATTCTTCCTGGGTTCGATGTGCACGACAAGGGGCTTTTGGACAGAAGGATTGGGGCTTTATTGTCCAGCGGACTTTATTGGTGGTGGGAGAAGATGCATAGCATCATTACCAGGGTGGGACACCGTGGAGCTGGAAGGAGGGGCGAGGAGAGAAAACAGGGTAACGAAAGTGAAAATGAGGGCACGAAATCCAGTGCGGCCCTAAGTTTTGCCCATTCAGATGTTCATCTCATCTTTTACATGTGGCTTTTACTTGTTGCCTTGGCCGGCGGTGGATTCGTTGTTGAGTTGGGCTTAAATAACCCGTATAAAATTCGGGTTATAGTTTGGTTTCTCCAATTGCAAAGTTATTCTCTGACTATCTGGACTGACCGGAAAATCGAAGTTTGTAATAAGTGCTAAATAGCTTTTCAAAAATAAAAGTCCATTAACAGATGCTCAAAAAGCTGCTCTTCAACTCAAATTTTTATTCGTTTTGATCGTTTGAGTTTTACTTTCAAAGCCATTCAAGTTTTAACGATGTATATTGAAGGTGCATTTACTTTGTCATTTCAAAAATATCAAAAGCCATCTGTCTTGAAGAGGAAAAAACAAACTAAAAATTCAAATAACAAAGCTCGCACCTCGTTATGTTGGTACGGGTCTGTCATTCAAATTTATTCATATGTTTCATGTTCCTTCACAGTAAAAAATCCCGCAATTGTAATTTACATCATGTTGGTGAGCAAAGGTCCGTTGCCTATCGTTGTCCAAGTCATGCTCAACTTGGTTTGGAATTTCCCACCAAATTCCGTAAGTATCTTAAACATGACGTACCCCAAGTTTGAAATTTCCAAGACGGACCTCAACTCCATATCAGCAGACTTAAAGAATCGGCACTGCCTTGTGTTTTTTACCATAAATAATTTATCCTCTATGCCAGTATCCCAAATCATGCTTGATCTAGCAAGCTTTGCCGATATACCAACGCAAAAGCCAATACCAATCGTGATCACTATAGATGAAGCCATGCCAAAGTTTGAGAAAAAATCTACAGCCATGTCCTCGGTTTTCTCAATGGTTGCTAAAAGAATTCTGTGCATCGTGGACATTTTGGTGGTGCCCTGGCAAGTTGATCTAGATCAGATCGGAGTTTACGCGCACACTGTGAGATTTACAAAATTATTTCGGTTTAAAGGCAGGACTAGAAAAATGTTGCATTTGGTCGAATCCAAGTTGACCTTATATTTGACCCTGAAATCAGAAACTGGTACCAAAAACCCTGATACCACGCTCACGATTCTCGATGCATTTCACAACATGGGGCTACATAATAAGTATCTGTCAGCGTTTTTGATCATTTTCGGAACAGACTTTGGTACATTTTTAAATTCAAAAAGTTGCACGATCAAGGACATCTACTACACCTGTCGACGGTGCTACACCCGGCGACGCTTGAACCTGCACCTAGCTTGCTCAACAGAAAAACGTGAGTGCTATTCCAAAATGATGCAACTGTTCCAAAATACGACATCAAGAAATTTAGCGGAATCTGCTAGACCAAATTTTCGGAACAATAAAAAACTTCGACAAATCAGGTTGCAGGATACGTTGGAACAATTTCTGATCGAGCCCTTTCTTTACAGAAACGAGTCCATCTACAACACAGACCTTGAGTATGTTCTGTTCCTATCTATTGAATTCATCGTTTTCGATGATGGGGTCAACACGCCGAATCGGGAGATAGATTTGGACTGTCGCAGCATTTATATCATGGGAGTGGTTCATTTTAAATTTGTTACAAGTCACGGCGCTCGACAGCCAAAAACGAATTTTGAAATGTTTTTGATGCCGTTCCAGCCCGCCGTTTGGATTTTTCTAGGGGCAGCTTTTAGTCTCTCTTTCTGTCTTTTGGTTGCGTCAAAAACGTTGTTAAAACTGGAGATCAATTTAACTAGGTCAATTTTGTCCCTTCTTCAAATTTTGGTGGATCAGTCCATTTCGATTCTTTTAAAAGATCGTAAAGCACTTTGGGTCCGAATTTATCTGTCCGTTTGGCTTATCGTCGGATTCATTTTGAGCAACATGTACAAAAGTTGTCTCAAGTGCGACTTTGCCCTTATTCTGCCCTTTATTTCAAACTGGACTGACCCCGTGCAGTTCTTTGACCTGAACATTGACCCTCCGTTTTTTCTATACTATTCGGAGAAACACTTTGAATGTGAACTATCTTCCCAGTTTAAACGACGAGAGACGATCCCCATCGACATTCTAAAGGGAGACGTTCAGCTATCTCGCCCTCGGTCAAAGTACAAAAGCCCGTTTGACCTGATCCAGTTTCCGGCCCTAAAGAGGGCGCGCATTGATTGCAATCGGGAGTGCATGGACAATGTCCAAGTATGGGAGACGTGGGATGAGGAAGATATGACGGTGTTTTGTGGCAACCTTCCAATTTGTCAAGAGCACTGGAAGCGGGCCCTGATTTACAGCAGAAGAAATATTACGTGCCTTCAGCAGGTCCCGGAAATCATCAGGGAGCAGATGGTGCAAGAAAAAACGGTGTTTATAACAACAGACCAGGATTTTTCGTTTTACTTGGCAATTTTTGAAGAGGAGATGAAAAGAAATCCGGGGCTAAAATTCGCCCACAATGGAAAAATGGGGGCGACGGGGCGTTTCAGAATTTTGAAGAGCTGCGCGATCCTCCCTGGATTCGATGTTTTTGACAAGGAGCTGATTGACCGAAGAATGTGGACCCTTTTGTCCAGTGGAATTTACTGGTGGTGGGAGAGAATGCATAGTGCGGGGTTGGGCTCCGAAAGGAGGGACCAGGGGGCCGAGGGGGGAAATAAAAGTGAAAATGATGGTTTAGAATCCACCTTTTCCAATTCGGACATTGACCTCGTCTTTTACATGTGGCTGTTGCTCATAATCGGGGCGACTGGTGGATTTTTGGTGGAGATGGTGTGGAACAAAACACCCGGGACCTTTTTTCCCCTCCAAAATTCCTTGACCGCTGTTAAGAAATTTGAATCGGGCCTGAATGTTTATAGTTAGAAAATGAGGCTCTCCGTCTACGAATTAAAAAAAACAGATTTTTTTACACATAAAACCTTAATGCGCCTTGTTGATAAATTTTTGCACATATGCGCCGTGGAAAAAGTAAATATTACCTATGCAATTTATGCAGCGTAATTTATACATGACATCATTATCGGCATACTTAACTTGAATCATCAACGAAAATAAAATTAAGCATGATATTGAGTGAGAAAGAAATTGTACTTTCCCTCAATTACCTGGCCACACAATCCTTCACATTCTCGCTTTGGCCTTTTGTAGTACTTCGACGCCAGTACCTACGTTGTACTTGTACACAACCAAATGTTTCTGCTGCTCTTCATTACAAACACGCAGCTTGTAGTGAGCACAGGAGGGTTCGTGTCTGGATGCTCTACTTTGCTCAATCAATAAAAAGTTTGCTACTAAAAAAATGGACAAAGTTGTGTGCTTGAAAATAAACACGAAACATGTAACCAACATTATTCGCAAATACTCGTGCATTCATGTGAATGTCCAGATATGTGACTGTCCGTGTTAAAAAAAGGTTAAGGATTGCACTATTTTTGGCGCGCTCCATGTACTTTGTACGGTACTCTATAGAAGTTTTAAAATCAATAACTTTTTTTATCATGGACGTTTAAATGTTGACGCTTTTAACCGTTAGCATTTTTGGCCAGTTTTGTAGTGGGAATCAAAAGTCAGAAAGTTGGACGCTGAACACAAGTTTTTGTAGTGCAAGCGGCATTTCACGTTCAAAGGTGGATTCATAATCAATTCGCCGAAGATTCAAAAGTTGACTGCTGTTTTCACACAGAAGGCAAAATTTTAATCACGGTTTGGAAAAATACAAGAAAACAGGATTCATAGTTCAATAGTTCAATCAGAGGGTCTGATCTGGAATAATTAAAGCATATCTACCTAAAGGGTTCTTTCAGCTGGTGTCCAGGTTTCCATGACTATAACAAAGTGCACCAAGATTCAGGATCGATCGTCCAACTGATAGTTAAATTAACCACAACAGTTCTGGCCAAGGTCACAAAATATCACGAAAATTGAGTTCGAACTCAATGCTTAAGGCTTTTTTTAATTTTTCGCATCTTTTATTAACCATTAGCACTCGCACTAGTTAAAGTTATTATTGCCAAAATTCCCAAAATCCACTTGCACCAACATCCTTAGCATTACAAAAATGCAGGAAGAGGAAACCCAGGTCAGTATTTTAACCGCTGAAAAAATTGGAGAATTGACTTATTTTGGCCCCTTTAAAGAAATTAGTTTAGAGTCGATGGCACCCTCTTGGTTTGAAGCTCTGAAGGCGGCCTATGGACAAAAACATTCCCAACTGAATGAAGATTTGCAAGAGGTGCGTAAAAATTCTTGGTAATTAATGATCGCATATAGTGACCTCGTTAAATTAGCAACTAAAATTTCAACTAAAATTTACGTTTGTGTGGCTATCTTCCTTTCTAATTGCAAGCTCGATGACGAAATAAACGCGTGTCCTCGCACTGACGGCCGTTTAAAGGTCAATCCCAGCCTCGACAAAATATGGGAATGGACCAAACCTGTTTCAATTGACCGGGTCAAAGTTGTGATTGTGGGACAGGATCCTTCAAACCTGTTGGACGGCTCCGGCTTCGCCTTTCACCCGATTGACCCTGCTGCTCCGAGTCAAAGCACGAAGAATATTTTTTCCATGCTGGCCGAACAGTTCAGTTTGACTCCCTTTGAAAAACTGGAGCGCCGAAACTTTAGCCTTAAAGGTTGGATGGACCAAGGTGATTATTTTTTTAAGACATCCTTGTGTACTGGGTTTTTTAAATCATGAATTTGTATAGTTATCCTTGAAAAATTGTGTCGTGACGATTAGGCGTTGTGCTGGTCAACGCAATGACGACAAAGCCCTACAAAAAGAACGACAATTGCTGTGGCGAGCACAAGTGTTGGATTCCTATTATGAAGCGACTGCTCAACCACATCTTTGATACGATGCCCAATGTTGTTTTCATTCTGGCCGGGTCAAAAGCGTACACGAGTTTTTATTATGCGAGAGGAGGACTTTCGAAGGTGAACAGTAAATTGATTGCTTTAATTATGAAATTACAGCATTTTTTTCTCGCTTGAAATGATCCAAAATTTGACATGTAGAAGGAAAAGGCACCGGAAAGAGTTTTTTTGGTTGAACATCCGGCTATTGCAAAAAAGAAGAGCAGGAAACAGTCAAAGTACCCCAAATTATCCGAAGGATTGTTCAAAGCTCAACAGCGACTTCAGGAGCAAGGAATCGCGATTGATTTCTCGAAACTGGACATGTGGGGTCAAAACGTCGAGATCGAAGATCTTCCGGATATTTCCAGTCTTAAAATCTCAGCTTAACTCATTGTCCGTCTTGCGACAATCTTTCTGCAATAATTGTTCAATTGTTGGTCTTTTTGTTCCCCAGGGAAAATCCCTGATTTTCTTTTGGGGACCTTGACACTGGCAGTTTTGTAGTTTACTTGACTTTTCCCAATTCTTTTAACTGTTTTGTCAAAATTTTGTGATACTGGGGAGAAATTGTGTCATTTCTATGTAAAGTATGTCCGGGCTATTTCCGTAAGAATGTTCAGGTCAAAAGAAAACAAAACTGTAAGACTTACAAAAACCCTCATGATATATTCTGATAGAGCAAAATCTTAACTCTATTTCCAATTTTTGGTTAGGGGTTGGTGCACTTCCATAGTCAAAAATAGAGAGGTTTTTATGAGCACCTCTGAAAAGGGCTTGTGCACGTTTTTTTTATTTTGACTTGTAAATAATTTTATGTTCATGCTTAAATAAAAAACGAAAGTTACACAGTGTTGACCAGAATTGCATACCCTAATAAACAGCGCCCAAGATTTTTCAATCGACCTTGCTAGTGAGACACTAAGGGGATTTTTGAATTTTTGTCCGATTTCGATATTTTGTACGCTTGGCAGGTCCATGACATTTTTGTTACAGTACGAGGAAGCAAAGTCCGGCCAAAATAAAACTTGGTGGCTATCAACTAAGCAATTCAATACCTTGTTACTAAAATTGGTTTCAAAGACGTGAAACGTCTTGGTTTCTTTACAGGTGGACGGCTTTGAAACATTAAATGTCTGATTAAAAACTCGACCCATTCCATACTCTTTCAAAATTTTTGCACCCCTTAAATTTTTTCAACTAACAAAACCTGTATTGGTGAAGTAGGATGGTAGTACTATACATATGGTACGGTGGCAGGATCAGGCAAATCGTATGACGTGTGACACAGGTCAACAAATATGACCGATCGGGACAACACGCGTCTTTTACCAAATCGAAGACTTCTTGCTTTGGCTCTTCGTTGCTGGTCTTACCGAGAGAATTCGCCGAATAGGTTTTAATGATGATAATGGCCTGCCAATGGGGCTACTATTATACAAAGATGGCCCATGAATTTCGAGCAGGTCATTAGCTGCTTTGACTATATTGGAGGTATGTCATTTAGACACCCTCTGACCCATAGTCACCGCTTCCCGGTTAGCGAGCTACCACCCCCTTGGGTATCAAACTTTGAGTACCCCCGGGTTTTGTGCATAATGATCTAGTGTATCTACGAGGTTAAGGTATTTGGTGATCGAAAGCGCAGTTGATATTTTATTCAAGTACAAGTGTAAAAATTTAAGCGTTTTTTTCAAAAGTGCACAAGCCGTTTTTTGACTTACTCGCGAATCCCTCCCACCATTTTCATATGCACAAATTAGGTGCAGGCTGGTATTTTTTTCTTAACTATTAAGAAGTGAATCTTTGCATTTAGATTGATTTCAGATAGATTTTGCGTTGTTTTGTAGTCTCAAATCACCGTGAAAATCTTACGGAAATAGCCCGGACATACTTTACACTCTCAGAAATATCACTAAAATGAATAAATGAAATGAAATGAAATAAATGCCAAGCAATAATGAGTGGTATTTGCACCTCTTCTTTGGAATGTATTACAATATTAGAATTCCCGTATTTCGATTGGACTATAGTTCCGAAGTCAAAGTTTAGGCGTAAAAATCCGCAAACGGCGTCGAAGTCTAACAATCTTGTAGATCTATTCTTGTAAGAAAATTCATTATAGACTCATCAAAGTATCTAGCGGATTCTCACGGTTGGTGGTCACGTTTCCATAGCAACAAGAAAGCGCTTCGTGATACTATAAGCGATATCTAAATTAACTACAACAGTTCTATTCAAGAAAAAAAAGATTTTAAAAACTGTTTTCAAAATCATAATTTTTTGCACGATCACCCAAAATTTACTGTATTATTCTCTCAATTGCACTAGATTCTAATATTCTTGCTCAAACTTCCTAAATTATTTTGCACAAAAATCACCAAAATTACATAGTATGAACGAGGAGGAATCCCAGGTCCAGTTATTTCAGCTGCCAAATGATCAAGGAGGCTCTTCGAAAGACCTGAAAGAATTGCTAGAAATCAATGAAGGATCTCA
Organism: Sminthurinus bimaculatus; assembly: GCA_034698285.1. Classification (NCBI taxonomy): domain Eukaryota; kingdom Metazoa; phylum Arthropoda; class Collembola; order Symphypleona; family Katiannidae; genus Sminthurinus; species Sminthurinus bimaculatus. Next base: position 12,974 of record JAQIVE010001130.1, read on the forward strand.
AAAAGTGTGCCCGGGAGCCAAATGGGTAACTTGTTCATACGGGGAATATCCCAACAATGCCGTTATCGCGAAGCAAACTCGATCAAGCACAATTGTTGTAGCTCGTGCTCCTTGGAACGGAAGTGGTGGAACAATTGTTTTACCGGGCTACTTTTGGTGGAACTACAGCAAAGCTTATGTTTCTTACAAGGATTCGGTTCAAAACTCTAATCCGTACGAGGTTCGTAAAAGTCTGTACCAAACGACCAATGAACTTCCTTAACGAAATATGGTGGAACAACGTTAAGAATGTTTGTTTTTTGGATGTTACCAGATTTTAACAGCACCTCCAGGATCCTTAGCCTGGGTCCCGGTGGAGGACGGCGAGTTGCTGAACAACTCGGTTGTTGGAGGAAAAACTGAAGACAATACGGCCTTTTTCATCGGTCGCCGAAAACTGAAGGAACAGTATGGGACCCGGGGTGCTTGTGGTAAAGTGGATCCGCTAAAAAAGAAGTGTTTGTTCCCCATCGTTAGGGAGAACTTTCCCTTCCTCACTTTTGAGTGGTCTTCGACGATGTATGATACGCTCGTGGCGGTTCCGGAGGGGGGCCTGTCCAGTCTTCCAAAAGGCTCCAGGGTTGCTGGATCAATTATTAAGGAAGAGTATGATCCAAATTCAGTATGGGGAGTATTGGATAGGATTGGGAGAAAGGTCAACATGGTGTTGTACGTCATCAAAGACAAGATTGAATACTTTTGTAGCCGAACTTTTATGCGATACTACTTTGAGCCCTGGTACTTCATCGTGGATTCAATGGCCCCTTGGAAGATCCTGATTTTGTGGGCTTGCTGGATGTGTCTTGGAACAGGAGCCGGTGCCCGATATTGGTTCATCTTTTGGTTTCTCACTCTGCACAGTTATTGGGCCGTGATGGCCTTAATAATATTTTGGGCCTGATCTGTTACAAAAATACAGCTATTGTACACTATTTATCACTAAATTCAATGACTGTTCTACAATTTTTTTTTAAACGGCCTTTTTTGAAGATATCTACACACGCTTCAAATCATAAATCTGTCTAAACAATTTTTGTTACAAAATTTTCCAACGTTGCCATGGAAAATAAATGATGCACCGTTTAAAAGTTTGAATAATATCAACATTGTTACCAAACCACATCTGCCAACCACTGTTTAAAGCATGTTAAAAAATGCTGCTGTTTTATCCCTGTCGCTGTTGTCCACCAATTTTCGGGATTTCTGTGATTTTGTGGTAGTGATACAATAGTATATATTATTATATAGTTTATCAGATAAAATGTAGGTGCTTCTAAAGGTTTTGTTGGTAAAGCCGGCACTGATGCTGGACCTGCTTGATGGCCTCGGTTCGCCCGAATGAAAAATCCGGTGCTAAAAATGTCCCTGTTAACAAAAAGGCGTCTATCACTAGTTCCCAACATTCATCGATACCAGGTCGGCCACCATCAATCCCAGCAGGTCGAAAAGGCTCTATTACACCAACTAGTCGGCATTCGTCTCTTACATCATCAAATCCGCCCTCATCTTATACATCACAAAACCGCCGACCTTCACCAACAAATCGTCCATCGTCATCACCGAATCGCCAACCCTCACCAACGAATCGCCCGACGTTAGCTCGTCCACAACAAGCTCTTGTACCCCCACCCAAGGCTTTAGCAACACCAAGACCTTCAGCAACGTAAGTTTGTTTTAAAATTGGACATTTTGGCAAGGTTTTAAAATCTTTGACCAAGCGATCGCTGCAATACCAACATAATATGGTTCATGATACATGTAAAATGTATATAGATCCCAAACAAAAGATACCCCAAAGAAGGTGCAGCTACCAGCAGCAGCAGGTGCAGCAGCTGGTGCAAAACACCGCGGTTCGAGACAATCAAAGGATCGAAAGGCATCAAAAGGGTTTAGTCGGCGCAGAAGTTCTGCTGGGCTCTACCTGAATTGTTGTTCGGGTGGGGAAAAGCGGAGGGTGTTTAATACGGCCAAACTGGCGGAAAAAATGATCAAAATCGGGATAGAGACTGGAGAAACCAAGCACATTGTTGAAAGTTCTATAATCCCCAAAAACCATATTTTGTCCAACCAAAAGTACGCGGACCTCGCATTTTGGGTGATCAGGAACATATTGAGGTTTAGAAACGAGCAGAGGATTCTGCAGCAGGGCACGACCGTTCTAAAGATGCTGTATGATCTTCAAAGCTATGATCAGGTAAGCAGATTTCTTTATTTGGTACCAAATTCTGGAACTCCTTTAACGAATCAAAAATCATTTAGATATCGGGTACAAAATGTATTTGGAACATTCTTGTAGCCGGTTGATCCGATACCTAAGGACCTCCACAGGAGGGCTCTATCTTACTATGATACCGATTGGGAGCTGATCTACCTGTATCTCTACAAATATGACACTTGTTTCTACCCCGCGGGCGGGCGAGACTTGATTCAAGCAACGATAGAGAACTTTTACGAAGAACTTCCAAGCAACGAAGAAAAAGCCGACTGGATTTGGTACATCCTGTCCGATGAGTACGAATCGGTGAGATTTCAACGAATGTTTTTTAAAAGATATGTTAGAGCTCTTTTTGCAGGATTGTTTCAAAAAAGCATGAAAATTGCAGTTTAAACTCGAAGACGTTGCTCCTGTCTGGAGTAGCGAAGTGGGTCTCAAAGTTTTGACCTGGGGTCTCACCTACTACCAAAATAATCCCGGGAGTCCGTCCGGACCTGTTTTAGGCAATTAAAATACCTTGATGACTATTTTCTTAAGCATTTTGTACTACAAGTTTGTGTTCAATAAAAGATGCATGTAAGTTTAATGATTTTGTCTTCAAAAATGTAGACCTCTGCCTTCGATTATGTAAAAGCGTGGGGAAGACCAAACATCACGACTTTATCAAAAAAATCTGGATCTGCAAAGACCTTGCAGAGGCTTTTAGAACGTTTCTTCCAACAATACTGGGACACGCGGGAGGTCAGGATGGGAGGAAGCCGATGGTCAAACTTTTCCCTTGGGGCAATATGGGACCTGGTACTTCTGTAACAGTATGGCCGAGTAACGAAATTTTTTCAGGATTCAAATCATTTAATTTCTAAAGTTTCATGTTCCAGCAAAGTTATTCAAGGTGTTTCTTGAATTGTAGGAAAATCTATCCCAGATTGGTGACAGCTACATCGGTAAGACCCAGCAGCTTGTTTTATCTATTTTTGATCAAGTACCTAGGTACCAAGGTGGACCATGCTAAATATTTTTATTCTTCATAGAGGCTCTCGTATGGCTAGCGGACTTTCCCGAATTCCGCCATGCTTTTGGAAACCTTAATTTTTTTGTACAGTTAAAGAAGGCTCTCATTCAACTTGACAAGAATTTAATATGGGTAAGGGTGCTTAAAGAAAAAAACTTGATCAAAAACATTTAGTTAATCCAGCAGTTTGCACGACATCACATAGCATTCTGTTACTACCGTTCCATTTTAGAATGACAAATATATGGGAATATCTAGGATAATCGCGTAATCCTTGTTTGGGCGTTCGAAACTCTAGACGGTTGGATTGAAGTCGATGATACGGACTATGACTACAAGACTTTGGTCCTTTTTATCGCCATCTTCAAAATGCTGGCCAAAATTAGCAGCGATAATCTGACAGACGCCGTTCTAAAGTTGATCGACCCACCCTTAAGAGACTGGGGTAACTACAATGAGTATGTTCAGCCGCATCTTCCGCTCTTTCCGATACCCGGTGAACTCGCAGAACAGTACAAGAAGTACTTGAGGGATCAAAAAACGGAGCAGAAACGACGGATGATCGAAATCCGGAAAATCGAATCGCCTTTTTTCCACTGGGGGTACCCAAAGAAAGATACTGCCGTATTTATGCGTTAAAGATATGCTTGTCAGATAAGTGAGATATACTGCGTTCCAAACATGCCCTTGAATCCTTTATTTACAGATCGACCCTTCCAGACTTATTCCGAAAGTTTGTACTGCAAGTTCAGAAGCTCAAAAAGGCAGAGCCAAATGTGGTGAGAAAGGATTTTGATAATGTCATTAATCTCGCGGAACTCATGTCGCGACCTCTGCCGGATTTCGACCAAAATCTGGAAAAGATTCAAGAAGAGTACCTTGCCAAAAGCACAAACAGTAGTTTTAACAGTCAGAGTTCCGCTTCTAGGAAGACGGGCAGTAAAACACCAAGCACTCTTGTTGCGTAAGACGATGGATAGTAATTTATATTGCCCTTTAACAACTTTTGTATAGAAACTTTGCTAGGTCCAAGATTCAAATGTTGCTCATTTAGCGGATCTTTTATTGGTGCTTACTTTAGATCGATAGCCCGAAAGCACAGTACCTCCAGCCTTGGGCGAGGTACAAATCAAAAGTTGCTCCTTAAATTGACCCATCTCAATGACGTGCTTGAGAAGCAGAATCAGGAAAAGACGGAGACAAAGAATCTGCCACCTGATCCCAGCATCATGAAATCGGACCCCCTGTTCAAGATATCCTATACGGAACTTTCCATCTGGTTGATTGACCGAATTCGCCTGTTCAACAGAGATACTCCCGTTGTCAAAATGGCGGAAGACACACTCGAAACGCTGGAGATGTTTCGTCTTCGGGGGAATTTTTCGGTGAATGGTGAAAATATTGATGAAGCAGGCGTCTTTATTTCAAAACAAAATAATTTTGCATCAGCATCAGATTTTGTAACTGAATAGCATTTCAAAAACGTGTTTCTTTAACTGTAGCTCGTAAAAGATATGGGGAGCGAGTTTGACAAAAAGACGTTCGATGGTGTTTCAAAATGGGCCGTAACCTACAACGGTCAACATTGGGGCAGCGTCTATCTCTTTCTGATGTTTATCATAACAGGGCCGGACACGGACCTGCAAGAGACATTCTTTCGGAGCTTTGCCAAAAACCTGCATAACATTTCCGAGAAAAACACTGCAGAACTAATGCAAAACTTCAACATGGGCAAAAATCCTTTTCCGAAACCCAGTTACTGGGCGATCGGTAAAATCTGGAAGATACTCCTCGACGAACTGGTAACACGGTTTTTCTCTCAAATTTTTTTTCCACAGTAACCATGTCGCAGGCCTCAAAATGGGTTGAAATAGTGCGTACTTTTTGCTTAGGACCCTGTTTCTGCAACAACTCCAGCCAGCTTTTTAAAATGGGAAAGTGTATCGGGGGTCCACTGTTTGACCTGGGCTCTTGATCAGTACTCCAAAGCTCCACGATATCTTCCCTTAATTCATGTTTTCTGTAAGTCGTAAAAATTAACCGAATTTTGTACCGAAGGGGTCAATGAGTACTGCTTTATCCTACAAAATTATTTTTATGGGTAAATAGCCCTTTTTGAAGTATTGCTCAATCCTTCGGCGCCAAAAGGAGATTCGGGTACACTCATTTCAAAATACAAAAAGGATTTTGCTCAAAGATTGTGGAATTCGACCGATTTCATCAGTGAAATGAAGTCCTTTCTTCCAAATATCGTAAAAGCCTCCAAATACAGACCTCAGCCGTCGGATCCAGAGTTCAAAGCAGTTATTAAAACCGAAGTCGAAGTAGTCAAAAATCCTTGGAGCAAGGTAAAATTATGAAGAGAATCATCAAAAAACATTTGAATATTCGAATTTTTCCAGAAAATCAATATTGATGATCAAATTTCTTGTATATTACGTATCTTGCAGGTTCTTGCTGCAATCTTTGCGGAAAAATATGCAGGTTTTTACAGAACATAGACCAACTAAAGATTTTACAGGATGTATCGATTTTCTAGCATGTTTTTAGCACTTCTTAACTATTGTGCGTTATAAAAATCTTGGTTGTACAACTTGCAGGATTGCTGTACAAATTCGTGGGGTGGCATGAGCAGTTTCGAAAAATATTTCAACAATCCAGCTTTTCAAGTGCCTTCAAAGATGCTTTGACTTTTACTCAAGAAGCAGCTGATTGGGTAACATTCTTTTATACTTAAAACCTTAATCCGATAAAAATCTGGTAAATATATCCGATTATTATTTTGAAAGTAGTGTTTACCAAAAGTCCTGTTGAAGTTTTGTTAGATTTCATCACATTTGCTAGGTTTTGGCTAAAGCTGGTTTTCCTTGATTTGTTTTGTTGCAGCAAACTAACGAAAAGGATGAGAAATTTTGTTTTTATTTGGAACTGAGTCTCTTCCTTTTCGACGTTCTATTCGCCATCTTGTCGATGATAAATGATGATCAATTCACATCGTCCTGCCTTAAGTTGATCATCGGCAATATGGACAAAAGTCTAAAGATCATTAATGAAGAAAAGGATAAAGTACTCCGAAGCTCGGTTGCAGTGGTCACAAAATCTCACGATTATTCCAATGACTTGAGGTAATACCACAGCTTTTTTAGGAAAATATCCGCTTTTGAAATGCCGTAATGTAACAGAAAAAAAATACTTCGATGACATTGCTTAAACGACAAATTAATAATGTTTCCATCCCGTCTTTGGACATCCAGGTTGGAGCTCGTTACCAAAAAATATGTTTTTCTTAAGCAAGTGGAAGATTTGGAGAAAAGGGGAAAACTAGGAAAGGAAGCAAAACTTGCAACTGAACTTTTGAAGAGGGGTGAAATAAAATTTTGAAGACTGGCCCTTTGATTTTATTTTAGGCTAACTTTTCATTTAACCTTTAAACACGACGGAGATATTTTTAAGACAACCTTTTTTTGAAATGAACTTTACTTTAAAGCATTTTTGTATTTTGATTTTTGAACGTTTTTTATCAGTTTTTAGCCAAATAAATGTTTTGGACAAACCAGATCAAATTACAACCTAGGTCTGTTTGAAGATCTACCAGATCCTTTTTTTTTGATGGTCACCAAAATTTTCGTCTGTCAAAAATTCGGTCCCCGCTGTATTTTTTGCAATATCTTTTTAGCTAGGTTGGCGTAAATTAATTAACAAAATCGGTCGACTTTATTCAGAATGTTTTAGAAATAGAATTGTAATCATAAACAGCTCTCTGTATCAGAATGCTGTTCTAGAACGCATTTTTCTTCGCCAAAACTGCCAGTTTGTCCACATCGTTGCCCGGTTCCACCGTATGCGTGGTATCAACAAGATCTCCAAGTAGCAAAAGAGGCCAGTAGATAACGTTGAATAAAAGAAACGAGATTATAATACTGGCAATCATGATCTTTTCAATTCTTCGAACAGTTTGTCCAATACTGACACTAGCAAGTATTCCACTGCTAAATTTAAACTGGCTCTCCCATTCGCGCGCCAACCTTTCCAATTTCCGAAACCTATGTAAAATAATAGAAAAATGCAATTCCATTGATTTTTCAAAAGGTTAAAAGATTTTGATTATGTACGGATCCGAATTTCAGAAACGGATTCAAAAAAACTGTACAGTTTTTTCAAGTATCCATACTTGATCCATACTTGAAAACGGTGAGAACTTCGATGAAGGACAAAAATACGGTCACAATGCAGGCAATCATCCACAGGTGCAAATAGGTTAAGTAGGTCACCTAGTGTGTTGCAAGTGTTTTAATTTTTGAAATTACAAAGGATCACGCACCTTAAGGTTTTCTTGATACTCCTTAAAAAATTACTTCAAGCGGATAAAAAAACCTTACCTGAGGAATCGTCTGCCCGATGGAACTCATCATGACCAACAAAGATAAAAGAGAGAGCAAGGCACAAGATATTCGTTCAGTGGCGCTCTCTTCCGGGATAAGAAATGAAGCCAGGGATATAGAGACAAAAATTGTACTTGGGATATAGGTTTGGATCAGGTGGTAAGAAATCTGTCTCTGGAAAAATATTTAAAACACAGTTAAACAGACTCTGTCAGAACATGATCCTTAAAGAAATATGTCATGCTTGATGCGATCTGGCACACTGCCTCTAACCTTTAAGGCAATCGTGAAGCTCAAGTAGGAGAAATTTTGTCCTGTATCAAAATTTATTTAAAGGATCAAACTTTGGGCCTTGATTTCAAGTATATCTGTTATAGCTGCTCAGATTTTTTTCGTAACCTACCATAAGTGTTTTTGGTGGTGCTGCTGGTTCCCTTTAGAACATAGACGTCGAATCCAGGGAGGAAAAGTTCTTTTTCAAAGGTCACACTGCTGTTGGCGATCCAGCTCAGCCGAAGATATGAAAAATCGTGCTTATCTACGAATTTAATACAAATCAGTGACCCGTGTAACTCATTGAGTTTCGCTTGATTTAAACGAAAATTGCTGTACTTTTTGACTATACCACTTCTCAAGCCGATAGTACAGGTTGTCAGATCAACGGGGTAAAATTTGTAGTTCATTTTGCAGCTGGTTGCCACGGTACACCTAGATCAAAAGACGAATCCTGATTCCAGAACATGGTACAGCATCTTGTACAATAAAGATCAAAATTCGCCAGAGTTGATGAAAGTTTTACCTTATACCGTAAAAGATAAATGGGTCCCCGTCTTCATCAAAGGAGAAGCTCAAATCTGATGGAGCCTGCATAAGCGCCGGACGGTTGTTTGATAATAGCTGTTCCACAAAGACTCTGTAATTACGTAGAATCATCAAAATGAAGTGACACGAATTAAAGCGTTAAAAGAATACTTAAAGGATTAAATAAGCTCAAAACTTCAGTCATCATGAAATAAATGGAATTTTGTTTATGCTTGATCTTCAAAAGAATTTTGGTGAATCGCATTGATGACGTTTTTCTTTATTTACCATGACAACAAAAATTCCCAAAAAGTAAATAATTCTTTATTAACCATGACAACAAAAATTCCCAAAAAGTAAATAATGTCTGTGTTTGCTCACAACCTCAAAAACGTTTTTTATGATTACTCGGCCAAATATTAATATTTTTGGACCGGGTAAAAAATTATTAGTAAGTTATGGTCATCAGCTACAACTTTGCTTTCGGCACTTTTGCTCTTGGATGTGTAGTTTCTTCTCAAAACGTAATAAACGGCAATTTTCATGCATTTTCATTGACATGTGGATCTTTAAAACTGCTCAACCGATTCTGCTCAAACTTGGCAAAAAATTTTTATTTATTTTTGGTAGATGCCCTCTAAAATTTGGTTGATTTTGGTAAAAAAAAAAAAGTTTTCTTTGAAAAAGTTGGTTTTTTTCATGTTTATTGAAAATAGAAAGGTGTTCCGGGGCCTATAAAATTTTGAAATTTTCGGGAGGGATGCTCTTTTTCCATGCTAACAAAGTCCACGTGGTGCGAATGTGCAACATTAAGTCGTTTAGCCTACAGAAAATATGCCGTGATTAAAATGCCTGTATTTTTGTTTAGCGTAAGTGATTACGCTGCAATGCGTTTCTCCAGCTTATAACATGCTCCAACATGTTTTGTTTTCGTGGGTTTGATGTAGATTTTCATAATTTATATTGAATGTATGTAAAAAACTTTGTTTCAAAATTGTAACTATTTATGCAATTTAAAAATCAAAAGGTGTTACTGACGAGAACTTCGATATTTGTTAGATCGCATGAGATTGTGATGTTTTGTAATTTTTCCTCATGTTAACCCTTCCCTATCCACAGCTTTTTTGTTCTTTGCATACGCAATCAACATACAAATAAAAGCGACTGAAATTGAAAAAGTTTTTTTTTTCTATGGCAATCGAGAAATTTTCCTTCAAGCGGGAATATTGATTTTACTTTAGACCGATATAAAACTCAATACGCCCGCCATGGAGTTTGTTTACAAGAAATTTTAATACAGGGAGTTTGTTTATTTTATTTTTTTTCTCGGGAACTACTGAATGAAAAATACCAAGAGTAGGCTTAAATTGACGGCTGTGAGCCACTGAGTATGCATGATTTTTTTCAAGATCCTATTACGACTCTAAATAATAAAAATATGCGTCCGTGACAAATGTCATTTGTGTGGATAACTGCGGGTTAACGTTGTAGCTCTAGTTCGATTCCTCTCAGAAATTTTTCCGGATTTTGCAAAACAAAAATTGATAAGAATGAAAGTTTTTCAGAGAGATTTCCCTTGTAATATCGTATTTAATGTCGTAATAACTCGTTTTCTACATAATATATGCATTATGAATTTATATAGTGTGTGTTACGTATGCAGACACGCGATTGTATGAACGTATCCGCTATAACACAACTAAAAAAATTAATAGTCTAGGAGTTCAACAACAAATAGGGTAAGGGAAGCATTTAAATTGAAAAACAATGCTGAGCTCTTTTTTACATACACCATAAAAAAATCACGTAATTTTTTACCGGACAAGCAGTAAAATTTTACGTCAAATCAGAAGAGTATTTTGAAATTTTTGCTGGTGTTTAGAATTTTTCTTGACCTCCCTGTCACATAAGATTTTACTTGACATACAATGTAAAACTTTACTCTACTTTTCACAGAATTTAACCGGAAACACAACGTTGAAAGTTTTACTTGACTTATCACAGAATTTTACTAAGACCACAATGCTGTAAAATTTTAACCCAGGTAAAACCTTACATCACATAATTTTTACTCAAAAAATGAAATGTTGTAATTTACTTGTCTTACCAAGACCAATTTACTTGAAATACAATTTCGTAAAATGTTACTTCAAAGCACTGGAAATTTGTACTTCAAAATACTGTAAATTTTTACTTCAAAATACTGTAAATTTTTACTTCAAAATACTGTAAATTTTTACTTCAAAATACTGGAAATTTTTACTTCAAAATACTGGAAATTTTTACTTCAAAATACTGGAAATTTTTACTTCAAAATACTGTAAATTTTTACTCCACTTGTTGCAGAACTTTAGTTGACTTGAAGCGCCTTATAAAATTGTTTTTCGTCGACATTAAGATTTTTGGAATGAATTCCGAAATATTTTGTGAAACTTTTACCATGTGAAATCTGTAGGGAATCCGCAATTTCTTAGAGTGTATCAAATATTTGTTGTATACAAAAAAAAGATTGGAATCATCGTATTACATGCATTTATATCAACAATCTACGCTATGCATAAGAAGGCTCCGTAAAAGCTGGATAAACGTATATAGAGAAAGGAAGAGTAAAAAAGTACCGCAAATGAATTTGAATGAGATTAATTCACACTATGCCACCGATATTATTAATAGTAGCAGATATACGAAGGAATAGTAGGAAGGATTACACTAGGACTTATCCAAACTTATTGTATAAAAGCATGTGCTGTGCACAATGCACAATACACCTATATATTCCATCTTTGTACGTATGTATGTATTAAGTATAATGCGAGCTTATGCAGGTCATAGGATCTCATTTTCATTTTATTTGATTTCGTTTCATGATTCATGGGATGGAAAGTCAGCGGGAGCTCCTGTTCCCCGCGTCTTTAATTAACGAGAGTTTTACTCTCCGAACCAAGAAGAAGAGCAAGACAAAGACAATGTCTACAAAAAGAAGGGGAACCTACATACATATCGTAGAACATAGAATACCGAATATATTACGTAATAGTTAGTACCATGTAAAATGTTGTAATACAGGATGCCTCCGGAAAATGCGATAATAAAGGTATCAGACCTACCTCCACATCCACATACACAGAACAGAGAACATGTAAATTTAAACGGGATTTATCCAAAATTCAACATTCTTTATCCGCTATTCGACTCCATTTTTGATCCTACGAATTTATAAAACGTTTATCTTCATTTTGATTCAATTTAAACCCATAAAAACACCATGACAAAAAAAACGGCGTTGAACTTGAGCCAAATGTTGGATTCCCCGTCGCCACAGATAACTTGCGAATTTTAACAGCAAACCGAAAAATCCAGCTTATTAATTTCAATTTAGATAATACATAATACTCTGCAAGTTTTTTAATAGTGAAAAGTTGTAAGAGCGTTTTTTATCCAAAATTTCCATCCTTTTCATCTTTTTGTTCATTTAAAGTTTCCCTTGAACCATAAGTTTGAATTTTGGTAGGAATTCTGTCGAATTTTATCATTGTTAGTAAATACTTATTATTCTCTTGTTAAAAATTCAAAGCCCAAGTTTTTTCCTTTCTGTTAACTTTTTGCCCCATTTTCCTTTCAAATTACAATTAATTTTAACTTTTTTACGTATTTTTTTTTGGTTTTGTGGAAGTCTGAACATTTTAAAATGAATTCTTCATTTTTTCCTTTATCTTTTTTTGTACCTTGAACTTTTTGCCTTTTCGAGTCCAACATATTTTAGTATTTTGCTCACCTGAGCAAAATACTTAAAAAAACTGTACCTTCAACATTATCATTATTTCGTTTGCTATAAATAATGTACAAAATGTAAATTTGAATGTGTTGAAACGTGTGATATTTATATTATGATCCATACTTTATTTCAGATGAAAGCCAAACTTTGACCTTTGAGCTTTCGTCCTTTTTGCTTGTCTTGTTACCCGTATTTTGACTCTTGTATTGTGTATACATATTTTAAAATGCATGGCACACACAATTTTTTCCACATGCTATGATGATATGGTTTGCTCCTGTTTAGCATTTCAAAGGATAAGGAAAGCAAACAGCAGCGAATACCAACACCACACATCTGTTTATATTGTAAATACCTGGTTTCATGATCATCATAATACAGAGAGTCAAGAGTCAAGAGTCAAAGCCAAAGTTTTATTTAAAAAGAACACCAAAATAAAATGAAATTACCATTTCAAGCAAATGGAAATGAACGGAACGGAACAGAAGCTTCAACATTTTTAGCATCTCCACATTTTTTCAACACTTTTCCTTTTTTGCAAACATTTTTCACGTCTTCACGTCGAATTTACTTTTTCCAGCTAAGGCTCAAGTTACAGTTGGAGTTGAAGTTAAAGTTGAAAGAGTCAAACGTATGTAATCCACACACATACATAAATGTACAGCCTCTGCACCTGCCATCTCCGTCGGATGCTTATTAGCAACGGGATTTATTCAAGTTACCCGGTACACGAATGTATGTATGTATGTATGTGTGTACAAGACGAGTAAAAAACATGTCAATTCATTCATTTCAAGAGCCAAGCGTCAAGCACCGCAATTTGAGTCAAGTATTATGTAATACTTGAGCTTGTTGCTTGTTGCTCCTCTCTCTCCTCTCTCTCCACTCCGATTCGGATGAAGACGAAAAGGGTGGAGAAACAACCGGAGAAAAAATGCTCGACAAATAATACATGTCTGTATCTCCTTACACAAACTACGGCATCAATTTCACAGGGTGTTATTTCACGGTTAGACCGTGGTAAAACATCAACATCAAGGGGAAAAGTTGTACAAAATACAGATATCTGTAATAATAATAATAATAATAATAATATTATACTGCAGAAGAATACAGGAAGAGATTCCAAGTCGAATTCGAATTCAAATTCGAATTCGAGGCAGAGACTCAAACTGTGGAAAGAAAAAGAAGTCGCAGAGAAACGAAAAGGATTGAGAGAGCCGTCGTAAATGAAACAGTTGGCGTCCAACTTCAACGACTCCAACTCGGACCAAATAAATAGAGCCATGAAAATTGAGTGGAGCGACACGGCATGAATTTCTATGGTAAATTTTCTCAGCACACAAGCTTTTGCCTTTGACTTTTCACGGAGAAACTATCGGATTCAAATGAAACATGCATGTACATAGTTTGGTTTGGTCTGGAATTGGAATTGGGCAATCAAACTCAAGTCCAAAAAGTCTGGAGCCAGTTCATAGTTCATAAATGATGCAAAAAATGGGGAAATGTCCGTGTCAACGAGAAACCGCCAAAAACCGGTAAAAAAAAATCCCACCGTAATCGTAAATGTGTAAACGTGTAAATTGTAAATGATGCAGGTTAAACCTGATGTTTTTTGGACGGTGAGCTACTAAAAATTTTAAGCTTGTCCCAAAGACCAGATGAGACATGAAAATAAAAAAACCAAAACATATTATACAAAAATTTGTAAATAAATACAAAAATGAGATTTAAATGCACGTGCGCCAAATTTTCTTGAATTCTTTGAATTAATCCCACATTTTGCTCTTAAACTTAACTTTTTCAACGACTTTTGTATTGGTAATCAATACACGGAAATTAATTCTTAGTAAAAAAACGTGTTGAGGATAAAATTTGATGAACATTTTTCTTCCCTCGCTTTGATTTCCCAAATCAATCCATCTGCTTGTTTGTTCAGCAGTTTGTCTTAGTTTTTTTCGTAGTGTAACACGTTTCCTAAACATGTACGTACAAATGAGAAAGATGCACCATGTTGATCGGAAAGTTGGAGGTTCGACCTGGGAATTGTAAAATGATGAGTAAAATACACGCAATAGCAATAGATACAGGGTGATCAACTAGGTACAATGCAAAAGTAAAAAATCATATCTCAGGAACCACGACGAATTTTGAGACGGGGTAAGAAGTATTTTGTAGACAAAGAACCCAAGTTTTTTTCGGCATAACTTTTAAACTCCAGGTGGCGCTGGCCTCGGGGTCACACAAGGTCAAATA